>PVKU01000572.1:203086-447732 GCA_004027475.1 Anoura caudifer | reverse complement strand
CTTTTGAGACTGACTTTTTGAAGTAATAACCTAGTCTCCTCACATTCTTCTAGCAGGAAGAATTGGAGTTTTTAAATGGGAGTGAAGCTTAATCTACAAGTTGGAGATACTGATTCAGGCCCAAAGGCTACAGGGATATGAGATTAAGAGCCAAGCTTGTTATCACACTGAGGTGTATGCAGTGCTATCTTGAAATGCTAATGGGTGAGAGGGTGCTATTAAAGCCGTAAACCGTATTGCATTTCAGATGTCTGCAGGATAGAGGACTTTGTGAAGCTTTAGAGGGGCAAAGACCCACAAAACTGGGAGGCTCCCGGACCTGGTATCGCAGGACCACCTTCTTTAGGACACCTGCCCCAACAGTATCGTTGTAATATTCAATTTGTAACTTAGTGTAACGCTCATATTGTTCTCTGACTAACTTTATGTATAACTCACATTGACTTCCTATTAAGGTTTTGAACTTAAGGGTAGTAATACTGACTTTTTAAAATATTCTGCATGTACTATAGCTAGCATAATGTAAAGTAGCACTAAGAAAATTTATTCATGTCACCTATTCCTATTTTAATCTGTCCAGGATTATATTTTACATGATTACAAAGGTGAGAACACAGGTAACTTTTTGCCATTCCAACACATGTTTTTCTGTGAGCTCAGGCACTCCAGAAAAATCCTTCTTATTTGCAGAACTGTTGCAAAATCTGACACTCCTCTTCACTGCACTGGAATGCCCTTGTAGTTGCCCAATGTCGCCTTGCCTCATGGAAATTCTTGACCAGACCTATGGATTGCCAGCCCTTGCAGTTGTTGGCCCTTGAAGTCCAATGCGCCTGTAACATCAAATCAAACAGTATTTCTTAAGCAAGACACTGGACTAGTTGGCGTTGAAGTTCCAGGCAAACCTTGTTTTATTGTGCTTTGCTTTGTTGTGCTTCACAGGTCATTGTATTTTTTACAAATTGAAGGCAAGACCCTCCACCATCCAAAAGATAACTCACTGTATTATAATACTTGCTTTATTGTGGTGTTCTAGCCCGAACCCGCAGTAGCACTGAGGCTTCTTGTGTAAGGGTTTGATTGCTGCCCTCACCTAGCTTATAGGTGAGCTTCTGTAAAGCGAGCATGAGTATTTAAATAGTAGGTAAAGAAAACTCACAGTTATAAATAATAGAAAGGCACTGATACCAAAAAATGGCTTGAAGAATTCACTGGAGGTTGAGATGCATCCCTACTCCTTCTTACTGGAAAACCGAGAGCGCCCAGTGCAGGAGCTGCTCCTGCCTGCTTTGCCTTGAGTCATTCCGAGGTGCACCTGTGGGAAAGATACGGTGTCCTTGTCTCTCACACCCAATCTCTCACGTATCTTGGGCCATCTCCTGGGTTTTGGGTTCTCACCTCTCGACCTGAGGTTACTCAGTGGCCAGGGGAAAGGTCCTCTTCCTGTCTTTACCACTAATTCTGTTGGTTAGAACCCCATGCTCTTATTGATTTTTGTTTTAAGTTTTCTGAACCTATGTTCCTTGGACTGGCACTAGGCCACAAATACATATTTATTCATGCGGTCACAAGACTTACTCTCATTCCCCCAGGATATATATATATATATAGGATTTCTACTCATCCCCATCATTCTGCCTGAAAAATATATTCTTTCTTAAACAGCTCTTTCTTCTGAGATTAAGGGACTTTGTCAAAAGCGGTGCAATAGCCACTGCTTCCTATTCCCTCGCCTCATTCCCCTGCTCCCTTCCTAACTTCTCTCCCTTGGCAGCTTCATCTGTTTCCCTGAGAGAATGAATGTTATCGTATTCCAGGTCTTCAATCAGTGTGTTCTAAAAGGAGAGAGAGCCTAAGAGTATGAGTCAACTTTATTCCTGGTACTGAACCCTGTCCTCCAGTTAGCTGGCCTGAGGTGCAGGGAAGGGATGTGCAGTTTCTGTTTCTGGGGCTATGAAAGGGAAATGAGTGGCAGTCACGTGTTGTATTAATTTAAAAGAGAATGATAACGCACTGAGCTCCTGTTACATGCACATGGGACATTACAAAGCATTTTCGGTGCTTAATATGTTACTGTTGTTTGTTCGTTTTGTTTTAACCTTGCTTTGGCTTCTTAGGCGGAAACAGAATCAGACTACCCCAGCAGAGAGATCAAAAGGCATCTGCTCGCTGGCCTGTAGATGAAAATGCTCTCCAACTTTTCTAGGTTTGGAGAGTATGATCGCGGCCTGCCCTTCTAGCCCCACCATAAATTACAGTGATCTGCGGTTGCCTATGTCTCCATTAGCCTGTAGCCTCCTCAAGGCGAGAATTTGTTTCCCAATCCATCTTTGTTTCCCTCCGTATCATCAAGTGCTCAACAAGCATTTGAAGGCAGCCAGTCCGGCGAGCCTTGCCAAAGCGGCAGCCTAGTGTTGTGGAAGTCCTTCGGCTCTGTGTGCCAGCTCCCCAAGTGTTAAAAACAACATCAACAACAACAATAGGACTTCCCCATGGCAGCCCTGAGAGGCAACTCCCCTGAGAGCCAATGACAACAAGCGGAAGGGCACGGGGCCAAGCCGAGCCAGGGAGCAGCTCTGAGGAACTGCATCAGAGCCGCGGAGAGCACCTGCATTGGACATCAGCGTCTCCGCAGGTCAGCACTCGGCAGACAGCCTCCCGGAGTCTTGCTCTGTGGCTTTCGCTGTGAGTGAGAAAGGGGAGACTCTGTCTCGGGCCCAAGCCTGTAAACTTGAGAGGTTCGCTGACATTAGGACTGCTGAGAGACTGAGCAGATGTAACAGGAATGCCTGTCCTCTTCCCGGACTGCCTATTTTGGCCTTCTCCCTGCTTTTAGACTCTGCAGTGGAGGGGTCAGAGGCTTGAGCCAAGCCAAAGATACAGGAGAAGAGATCTGGACTCTACCTCGATGGGTAGGGCCCATTAAGACAGGAGGGGAGTGCACAGAGAGGAATGTTCAGAAAATAAACTTTTTGCAAGAATCCCGAGTCACAAATGGGCCAAGTTTTCCTACTTGGTTAACCCCTGAACACTGGTAGGAGCATCATTTTAATGTGTGAATGTTGGAGAGAGGCAGGAAGTGGTAAGAAATGATACACTGAATGAGTGGACTTGACAGTCTAGTCCCCCCACTGGCCTTCAGTGCAGAGAGAATCAGTAACTGTAGCTGGACTTCGTGATCAGCCCCACCCTCCTCTCCCAGCGTCATCTAGAAGTCTGCCTGGGGAGGCTGTGGGTAGAATCAGATCTCTCCAGTGTTCTATGTGCGTGTACCAGTTCTGAGTCTGCCTGAGTCTTTCCATCCTGCAGAAAGGAACTAGGAAAGGTCAGCCTCGAAAGGCAGGGCCTTTACTTGTCCCATCTCATTGTGGCAGCTGGAAAAATTCTGCTCCCCAGGGTCCCCTTCCTCCTCCTTGTTCCTTGAAGATGTGTAAGCCCTTCGTCAGCAGGAGAGGAATGGAGTTTGTTCACACTCTTCTTTCCCTGCGTTCTGCTGTGCGTAGCTGGCAGGAAGCACACACAGGCAGTGAGGCATCCGTTCCTTGACTTGAACCTGTGCAGTGACCCTGGGTCCAAAGGTTCTGGGAGTAACTACCCTCCTGTTAAGTCTTGGCTGCTCTAACTGGTAGGGCTTCCAACCTTCTCTTTGACTAGTTCCAAGCATTCCTGCTGTTATCAGCAGGAGGCTCTCAGGCATCCTGGAAGCTCAGCATGAGCATAGGAACCACTGCCGTTGCTGTAGCTGCCTGGACCCACAGCAGAGAGCCAAGAAAAATCACTTCGCACCATGCGCACTGACTTCCCCCAGAACTGACGCAGCCAGGGAGTCTGCAGAGCCACAGAAATCTTCTCCAAGCAGTGTGTCTCCAGTAGCTACGGAAGCAGTGTCTGTTACCCTTCAGTTTTCTGTAGATGGGCGAAAATCGATGCTAGCAGTCTCTGTTTCTGACGGTGGGGAGCCAACCAGCAAAACCTTAAGAAGGGAAGAGGCAGTCCCACCCGAGTGTTCCTGTCTCCTTTCGCCACAGTTGGTGCTTCAGGGCCCAGTGAGAGGTTTCCCCTCTGAGACCCTGGAATTAAAGGTGCCCTTTTAGATTGAAACTTTAAAGAGTGCATAATGGATCAAAGTTTATTGTCAAAGTCTTTGTGAAAAAGAACTATACCGTAACCTGAAAAACTATCCTAAATTCAAGAAAGAACAGCCCCGAAAACTGAGGGAGAAAGAGGATCTCAGAGACAAATCTGGTGGTGTTGAACCAAGTGTTTCGGGCCAGACGTTGCCCCGGCCTCTTCAGCTCTGGAGGCAGGTAGATTGCTGCCTTTGGAGTTGGTTGGGTTTGCCTCTATCAGGCATTCAAATCATGAAACAGACTCCCTTGTTTCTTACTCCATGTTCTGCAAGCAACCTTCTCTTACCATCTGATTCCCAAGTGCTGGTCACAGGACGTGAATGCATTGGCCCCTGGCCAATACATTTCTGTTTCTATTCATAATTTTCATTATGAATCATAATTGATATGCTGGTTTTGAGTACCAGTCTGTGGGAGCTCAAGTTCACTGTGGGAGCTGAAGCCACCATCTGTGTGTTCACGGACTGGATTTCTGTGCCTACAGGGCTGAGGACCAGAACCTCAACCTTACTTTACCTCTCCAAGCTAAGACCATGCTGTGGAGGACCTCAAGGAGCTCCCCGAGGGGCTGGTGGTCAGTCTCCTTCCCACTCAGACTCATAAAGTTATCAGACCTAGTGAGGCTTCTGTCTATATCCAGGCACTGGCAGGAGAGAATTTTGTTTGGAGTCCTGGGCTGGAGTCCAATAGATTTGGTGTATATCCGTTCTTCAGTTGTTAATATAAGCCAATTGCCTAAGCCTTCTTTCTGTGCCTCAAGTTTCTCATCTGTGATTTGGGGAAAAGTGTCTCCTTCGTAACGTTGTTAGGAGAAAATGAGACAGCATGTTCAGCCTTCCTGTAGTGGGTGACACAGAATGATGCTGATGCATAGTAGTTACTCTTATTTTTAGAGCTCCCACTAGATGCCAGGCGCTGTGCGTTGACATATTTGCATGAAGTCAAACAGCTGGCAAGCGGGGGAACTTGGAGTTGAACCAGGCCAAAGCTAATGTTTTTGACTACTAGGTTAAACTGTCTCTGATTGTTTAACAAACATGGCAAAACCTGCACTTCCAAATGTGTCTTCCCCTTTAAAGGAATAAATTTGGAAGACTGTATACTTATTCCTAAGCCTATTTGGAATTCCTCTTTTGGACTTACCTGAGAAAGTGATATATTTTTAAAACATCCTTAAGAGGACAAATCTTTGTTCATAAAGAGATTTCATCTTTCTTGATAACCAAAACTTACTTCGTGCCAAGCCCAATAAATAGAGAATTATAGAAGACATTGTATAGAAAGCAATTTCACAGTTTTGACAAAAGTAGCAAATACTTCATTGTCACAAAGCATTTTCTGTTGTTTCTGACTTTCCTATCATATTGGTCTTGTATGGGGTAAAGTATGGAAGTATGTATTGTTATTAGTAAATTGGGTTAACTACAAATGGGTTAAATTAGTGTGACTAGTGGCTAACTAGTGGGTTAATGTAAACAAAGGTTGCCAATGAGGGCCTTGTCTTTTAAACAGTTCTGTCATTAACATGGAAGTATTCTCATTAAACCTGTGAATCAAAGGGGGAAATGGGTGATCTTCAAAAGGAGGGAGGGGTTGAAAATTAAGTTCAACAGAGTTAAATGTAAGATCCTGCACTTCAAGCTAAAAAAAAAAGTAACTGAGTAACTGCATGTACAGGATAAGCAATATCGCCTAACAGAAGCAAATGAGAAAAATGCTTGAAAATTTTAGTAGAGAGGAACTTAATCTGAGTTAATGACTGCCAAGAAAAATATTAAAATATTGGGTTGAATTAAAGGAAGCACAGATTCTGGAACAAAGGAGGTGACACGTTCACTCTACTCCAGTGATTATAATTCTAGAAACTGATTTAAAAGGAATACGGCCAGACAACTATTTAGAAGAAAGTAATCATGACAGGAAAAGAATATGAGAAATGTTGAAGACTTAGGAGATACGTTGTTTGAAGATGAAAATATTGAGGGACATGATTGATTTCTTTAAATATTAAATGTGCAATTCACAGGGGGAAAGGATTCTGTTTATTCCATATAGTAGCAAGGGATAGGATAAGAAAAGTGGGTAGAAGTTTCACTGAGAAAGATTTTTAGTTGAGTGCAAAAGACCTGTACAATAGTGACAGAAAACTAAAAATGAAATGAGGTTTCAGGAAAAAGAGCTTTCCCATCACTCAAGGTGCTCCTGCAGAAACAGAAACTGCACAGCTTCTCACTCTGTCCCGATGAGAGGGCGTGTACTCCTCAGATCCTATTTATAACCATCGCTGTCGCCCAAAAGCAACCATAAAGCCCCCACATCTGCTGTGAAGCTAGAGTGACTGGCAGTCCTGATTTTCCCAGGACTGAGGGGTCTTTTTGGGTGTGGGACTTGTAGCTAACCCTGGGGAAAGTCCCGTGCAAACTGTAGTGGCTTGATCACCCCGGAGGTGAGGGAGCTTGGATGGAGCAGGTCCTGGAAGGCGTGGCCGAGGGAAACATAAAAGATGCACAAGCAATCCAACCTTCACTGAACCAGTGTGTGAATGAATGAAGGTGTTGTCTTTTATGCGCAGGGTGGGGCAAAGTAGGGGCTTACAGCTGCTCATGTGGACAACACAATAATTAATAAATGATAATACAAGAATAAACTGTTTTGTGTACTCACAACTGTAAGCCTACTTTTGACCCACTTTGCATAAATGAAATTTCCAAATATTTGAAGATTACTTTTTTAAATTTATTGATTGATTTTTAGGGGGGAGGGAGGGAGAAAGAGAGAGAAAGAAACATCAATTTTTTTGTTCCACTTATTGATACATTCATTGGTTGATTCTTGTATGTACCCTGACTGGGGACTGAACTTGCAACCTTGGCGTATAGGGACAGTGCTCTAAACTGAACTACCTGGCTAGGGCTTGAAACTTACTCTTTAAATACCAACAAATTTATACATGTTATATTTAAAATGTCCTGAGACATATTATTTAGTTCCCTGTGCTCTTTATCAGACAATAAGAAGTACAGATTTATCTTTTCCAAAAAGATATCAGCAAAAAATTTTTATTGGAACACAGTGCAAAAAACCAAAATGGTTAAGTATTGACAGAGGTGGGTTTGAACTTGCTTCTGTCAATTAGAGCATGTCACATAACTTTATCTATATCTTAGTTTTCTCAACTGTAAGTTAGTGATAACATTTATACCTACTACCCAAAACACAGCTGAGTAGAACATAATAAGCACTCGATAAATGGCATTTTATCATTTCTAATAACCCACAGAATTACCGTTGTGGCTAAATAGCTCCAGGCAAGTTGTATTGTCTCCTAGATCATCTGAACAAACTCTCCTGTCTGCTCTCAGTATCTCCGCTCTGTATACGTCATCGATTTTAAACACAATTGAATGACTATGTGAGGACACTTAACCCTCCTAAGGAGCAAAGTGCATGTGCTTTTAGATGGCTGTTCATTTATGTCTGGTCCCTGGACTCTTTTCCAAATACTCAGGAGTTCTGGAAACATTACCTAACAAGTGTGGCATTATAAAAATCAATCCATCTGCCAATTTTACCAGCAGTGTGATGTTGAAATAATAATTTTCAAACATAGTTTTATGAAAGGCTCTTCTCGTTGTTTTACCACTCATTTCATTCCCCCCAAAAGTCCTTATTCTTCTCAATGGGTCCTCAGATACTGAAGAACCACTTGGACCGATGTGCATCTGAACTTTATTAGTTTTCTCAGGAAAGCCCAGGAAAGGAACATTCCTAAAGAGTAAGAATGAGATTTTAAGATAGTAACTGTTCTCCCTTACAACTTCACCGTTGACCCTACACTGAAAGAGCAGTAGACAAACTCGAAGCACAAGAAGGCTCTAAGTTAAGAAAGGAACTTGGAGGCACACTTGACATGACACTGTTTAATTCCCCTGCCCTTCTGACTCCTCCCACCCGCAGATCTAACCATTGCAGCCCAAATCTGCGGGGGCCCTACTTAACCAGCTGCATTCCTCACTTCACTTCGGGACTGGACAGAGATGAAAGTCATTGTTCTCTCGAACCCGTGGTACAGCCCCGAGGTGTTCCCTGAGAGAGAGGAGAGACTTCAGAAGAGCCGATCAGGCCGCCTGCGCTGGCGTCATTCACGCATCTGTTTGAAAGATGCAGAGTTTTTTTAAATCTCTTTAGTCCAAAGTTAACCTATTTGAAACTGCTGGGAGTTGGCCTCCTGGCTAAAGGTTTAACTATAGGTAAACAATCTAAAAAAAAAAAAAATTAAAGACCTTGTTTTTGATCAGACTGTTCAAAGAAAGACTTTTGTGGGTGAAAGTTCACTAGGCTGAAACAATAGCAATATTTGTGAGTGGAATATGTCCTTCCCTCTTTTTCTTTAGTTGTAATTTTATTTAATATGAAAAACTGAAGATCCCCAACAAACCAAATTCATGGAATATTTTCTTTACTATTTTACATTTGCTAAGTAGCCATTGCATTTTTTTTTTAATTCAAGTGTAAGTGGACATACAATGGCCTTCACTCTTAAAGCAGAGGTCTCAGTTCCCCTTTGCTCGCCTCCTTCATGTGAGAACATGGACACAACTTGTTTTACAAGCTGATCACTGATACTAGAAGAGTCATAGAAGATATCGTTCAGTTGGGCATTTTTCTGGGTCTAGGAAAAGCTGGGCACAGATTTCAGAAGGGTTGGTGTTCACTTGGCAGACAACCTCCTGACTGAATCATCTGGCCAGAGCTCATTTAATGATTAGAAAGCAAAAGGAAAAAGTAGCAGGGACTTTCCACTCCCGCTGTTCTTTATCGATCCCATTATAGATTACAACAAAAATCATCCAGAACTGAAAAAGGATGGACAGTCTGACCCATCCCCTGATTTAAACCTTACTTTTTAATATTTAAGTGATAGAACTTAATCCCGTATCAATGAGCCCAATGCCTTACTATTTCAAGATTACGAAGGTAATTACGTGCCCATGAGTTTGCCTATGCGTTTCAGTTGTGGCAACCACATGCCCTAAGTTATTCAGGAAAGACCATGATGTTTTACATATCATGAAGTTAAAAATTGTTTCAGTTTGTGAAGTATGATTATTTCAGCGGTGGCCTTAGAAGCTGTGTTAGCAGTAACGTGCAAAGCTGGTTTAGGCCGAGGGAAGGCTGTTGAAGAACAGTCTTCTTCCACCTCGCTCATGCCATCTTCCCCATGGAATAACAAGTCACATCCTGTATATGATTTTGACGCACATGAGAAGGACAGGGTTTATTGCAATTAATGCCAGAATTATCCTGACCTCCGTACTTTATTATATGTGGAGAAAGGCGAGATGTGAAGGTTTGTGTCCCTCTAAGTTGTCCCCTCCTGGTTGGAAACTGAATGCTTTTCCCAGGTGCCTGCTGCACCCTGTGCTGCTCACCAGCCATTTGCTCCATCCAGGGTCCCACTCACGATGTGTGAAACAGGGCACACTTTGCTTTACAGTTTCATCCCCTTAGTCTGCACACCTCCACCATGCAAGGTGGTGTAGGACTGCTGGACTGAGGGACTAGTTGGAGTGACTTGAGGAAGTCCCTGTAGGAAGAGGAATAAAGTTTTAACTGAACATGAAATGCGCCCTAATTGCACAACTCACAGTGCAACTCGATAGGTAGGAACTCTATGTAAGCCGTCTTCCTGGTAGTCCCATTCATACTTCCACTTAATTTCATTAAATAGAAACTTGATCTCATGGTCAGTAGAACTGCTGCTTCAAGAGTGAAGTCCGTATTTCACTCTAAACATTTTCATGTCACTGTGATTTCAGCCTGGTGTCCCCACAAAAGACTGCAGAAGGGAGCCCAGCAAAATTCAGCGCCCTCCCTTCCACTAACCATAAGAGGAAGTCAGGAGTTGGAGAACAAAATGAGACTGGTGATACCAATTGATTAAGTGACATTTTTTATACCTCCTAGCTTTAGCGTATCAACGGTGGTCCTGCTAAATGACCTTTCTGATAGTCCCAGGAAAGCTAATGAGACATTCAAGGAATTGTTTTGTAGATAACCCAATGTATATTCTTCCTACCCTACTCTCAGGTCCGAGAGCCCGCCATGTTCTAACCTCTGCCGTGGGACTGTCATCTGCCTTTGGAAAGTTGTAGTTGCTCTCATTCTAGGACCTGTCCCTCGCTGCTTCTAGCTGTTCATTCTCTTAGTCTAACTTACTTAGTCAAGAAAATCCAAGTGGTTCCCTCTATCTAAAAATAAATGAATAAAATATTTTTTTAAAAAAGGAGAAAATCCAAATGGGCCCTGGCCAAGTAGTTCAGTTGGTTAGAGCATCATCCTGAGACGCCAGGATTGTGGGTTTGATCTCCAGCCAGGGCACGTATGCGAATCAACCAAGAACAAGTGACACAAATTACAGAAACAGTACTCTAGCACAGCAGTTATTCCTCAGCTCTCAAGGTTGACTTCTTTGGTTGTTAGCCTCTGCATACAACTTTTCCTCTTTTTCTCTTCTTACCCTCCCTCTGCTACTCTGAGTGTAAAGTGTTAGTATTGGGACAGTTGACCTGCGAAGACGGTGCCAACAGAGGAGTTGAGTTATCAATTCCAACCAAATAGATCAATAGAACTGATCAAACTCTTAAGTCTCCCTTACTCTCTACAGAAGTAGAATTTTGCCTCCAAGTTCTAGTTAAACTTGACCACCATAAACGTACTCTACAATGTGACCAACATGAACTCTCTGACCCCACCAGCGTTGTACTGCCCAGCGTTTACCTCTTATTTCCGCTCCCAGACCTTGCTGTCACCACACACTGTTGCTGCCACAGCAGCAGGCATGTGGGCCATAACAGCCAGAGCCTGGCAATGTGATACAGACTTAACGGAAATTGAACTACAAGCAATCAAAAATTGCCTTTTGTCTAGACATTATGACAATTCTTGGGAAGCACATTCATGTGCAAGAAATTATAAAGAACATCAGTGTCACCCATACAAAAGACTTCATTGGACTGTGGCTTCGGGAGCTTGAACTAAATTTCATCCAATCTTTGGTAATGGTAAAATTACATTATACCAACCAAGAGTGTTTAATGACTTATAACCATTTCTTTGCATTTGCTGACATGTCAGATCCCGAGCGAACTTCATGATTTCCAGTTACATCAATGACTCCGTTCACTGGACCTTGACATATACTTACCCTACAGTAACAATCTTAGCACAGACTGACAGTGCGGCTGTGGTCCTTACAACAGATGACTCCTTTGAAGGGACAAAATCAATTTGACCTTTCTGTCACGGATGTGTTATGGAAGTACACAATAGTGCATCACTTCCCTCAAGCTTTGAAGAAGTACCAAGTGGTGCCATAGCCAAATTATCCCAGCAGCTTGAGCAGACCATGGAGACTCTCAGCAACTATACTGACTGTGACTCTGGAAATACGCTCAGTCAATAAAGTATCCTCTTTCCTGAGACTGCCTTAGAATCTGGTTTTACTGAGCAGTTCAATCAGATGAGAGCTGAGAAAAGAGATTGTTAGTCACTCCTTGCATATGGATCTCGGCTGCACAATGTGATTGTTGTGTACGTTGCTGAATATATTAGGGGGCATCTATGTAAGCATAGGACACAGCCTTCATGCACAATCTCATTACCAGGACTTGCCCAGTATTGCAACTATTGCAACTTGAATGTGCCAACATGTTTTCTTGGACACATTACCTACGCACCCCCCCCCCAGATCTAAATCCAGATATCAATGACCTAGTATTGGACAAGTCCATAATAGAGTCAAGGAAACACTGGGTATATGAATGTAACATCGTGGCATACAGAGAAAAGCACAAACAACCCATACAGTATCTAGCAAAATGTGGCTTCAAACATCTTGTCAAAGCTTTAGTCACTGGTCATTTGAATAATGTTCCCGCAATGTTGGCTCCATTTTGCACAGGGAACCTGGAGTCTGAGGTGTGTATCATAGTTCTGGTTCCTAAGGAGAAAAAAACTTAAGAGAAAGGGGAGATACTTTAGTGTTCAATCATTATATTGCCAAGTGTATCAAGTGGTAACAAAGATTCATAACAAAGAGCACATAATGCCACTGATCCAAACATATTCAATGACAATGACTTTTGCCTGGTTAAATCATGCTCTTGCAGAATGATCTCGTACTGCCACAACACATGATAAGTTTGTTATCAATATAGACTTCTCCTCATGGTGTAATTACTGTAGACCAGGGGCCCAGTATGCATTGTGTGCAGAATTGGATGCCTTTCTTGGATGTGACGAATTCTTTGGGACAGGGAGCCTTATGCCAAAGTATACCACATTTATTATACAAGGCAAGTTCGATTTTCCCTGTCAGTTACCTGGTGGATTGCCTATGGAGGACATAAGAACCTGCATACACACTGCCGGCTCTGCTGGGGAAGGGATGAGACGCAAGTTGTGCACCATAATGGCCTCTTGCTCAAAACTTTCAGCTCTTGAAAAGGTTGGGGTCAAGGATGTTATTCTTGACCAGAATGACAACCAAACAATAATAGTTACCTGTGCTGAACAAGAACAAAGAATGAGTCTGTGGCAGCATACTGGAATTGATAAGAAAACATGCAGAAGCAAGGAGCCATACCTTTAAAGGAGAATAATGTTGGGCAAATGGTTGTACAACTATGGAAAACGGAACTATTTTAAGAGAACTGTAGTACCTAATTTGTTTAAGATCAGGCCACGCGTCTGATAGCATTAGAGGGATTTCCCCCAATATCTATTCCAAGCTTGTATGTATTGTTTCATCATGAGAGACAACTGCCAAAGCAGACCATACGCCGTGGAGAACAATAATCATAGGGTGTATACTATATCACTGAATTTGCCATCCAAATAGACCAACAAGTATGGAAGGATGTGAATGACACCATCGCTTCATCTATTATTGGACCTCTGTTGGGTAGGCTGCCAATGGTTGCAGCTGCTCCATCTACTTTCTTCTGTGGAGTGGCTGGTCCACAACCCTTGCAGGTTGCTATCATCACTGCTGGAGTAGAAGAGTGAGTACCTCTGAATATGATTCACCAGCTTACTCAAACTTCCATTCCATCATTAAGGAGGCAGATAGCACTTATTAGTGATCCAACCTGCCTAAACATTGCACAGCCATTAAGGCCTGAGAAAGTGTTAAGAGAATGGGTAGAAAATGCAAGTGTTGTCTAATGTCAGATCTGCAAGGCTACCTGGCCTGTTGGCCACATCACTCAGATATATCCTCAGTTCTTGCAGCTGACCTAGTACCTATGACTCCATTATACCCAGGAATTGTGAGTGCAATATTTGAAATGAGCAATGTTGCCTGTGGGCTGTCATTATTAGAAAAATTTCAAACATCAAGTACCATTATAGCAACAAGCCAGGAACTCTGTTTTGGTGACCTGGTATACGAAAGGGGTAGATACAAGGATGAGGTTATGAAGCACCTAATGGGCAGTGTTATCCCTGATTCAATTGACATTCTGTCCATTGTTCTTACAGATTGCAGTGCACGGGGTACTGATACATCAGATGATTTGGAGGAGTCACCATGCCCTTTATTGCTGAACAAATTCATATTACTACTAAGATCAATCCATCCGCTCTTGATCAAAGTATTATATTCTTGCCCTGGTCAGGTTGCTCAGTTGTTAGAGCATAGTCCCAATACACCAAGTTTGCTGGTTCGATGCCCAGTCAGGGCACATACAAGAATCAACCAATAAATGTATCAATAAGTAGAACAATAAATCTCTCTCTCTCTCCCCCCTCCCTTCCCTTCCTCTAAATCAGTAAATTAAAAAAAAACTTTTTTAACTATTATATTCTCCACCCTATAAGAGATTGATAGTGTGACCACCCCTGCTGAAGGCAGGAAAGTCCCTAGCGCATGTTAACGTTGAGTGTGGCTCGGTCAGTAATCTGCCTTCCATGCCAACCGGTGTGTAGGTATGACGACAGAAAACCTGTTAGTGTTGTCAGATTGGTTTGGAATCACAGGAATGGTATCTCAAACTAACTTTACTACTTAAAAGGCTGGTAAAAAGATGTACATACAGTTCTACCTGGAATCATCGGTGGAATAATGACTGACTGTTTACCAAGTAGAGCTGAAGATAGAGGGGACTGTTTGGCAGTGAAACTGGAAAAGCCAACATTCATGGTTCCTGTCACTACCAGAACCAGTAAGCAGAGACAAGGATCGAATCTTTCTGGGTGCTTTATTCAGATGCCCGTGATCTGAGAAGACAGCGGGTGATGTACCCTTAAAAACCATCTTAACATCTCATCTCAAGATAACCTTTTTATAAGGAGAAGAAAGGGTAGGTAAGG
This sequence comes from Anoura caudifer, assembly GCA_004027475.1. Classification (NCBI taxonomy): domain Eukaryota; kingdom Metazoa; phylum Chordata; class Mammalia; order Chiroptera; family Phyllostomidae; genus Anoura; species Anoura caudifer. The sequence continues at coordinate 433,228 of PVKU01000572.1, read as the reverse complement.
GGTCTGGAAAAAAAGTTAGTTAGATAAGAGTTTCAGTCCAGAGATGATTTTCCTAGTACTTCTTTATCATTTGATCAACAATTCCTTATCTGTGTCCTTATCCCTGGAACACAGTGGCTCAGATCCACTGCCATCGTCTGCAGACCCCTAGGACACAAGGTTGAGTTGCTTGTTGACTTCCTGGAGTTATGAATTCTAGTTCCTGGAATAACAGCTTTCCACATGCCTTAATCAGTTAAGCATATCAACTATGACGAAAGCTAAAATCTTTAACCCTTCAGTTCCCCTCTCAGCAACACGAACACCATGTGTACTTAAATGTACTACTGATTTTATGACAAACTACACAAAATCTGGTAAAGACCATGCCATATACTTCCAGCAGGTGTTTATTCACAGGTACAACTTAAGCACAGCTGCAGTGCATTCTGGGAAAGGTAGAGGGAACATTCTTCTTAACTGAGTCCTGTAAGTCATGTACAAAAAAAAATGTGTCAGAGGAATTCTCTCACTCAACCCCCAATCTATCAAGGTCTACCTAATCCAGTGACCTCATCTCAACTGTCCAGCATGACTACATCTGTGGACGCAGACAGTAATGACCCATGTGACGCAGCTGCACAACTCGTTGACGAGGCATACATGGGGTTATGGATAGAGTCTAGAAGACCAGTAGTGGATCGCTCCTCAGAGTCAACCCTGACATCATTAGAGTATCACTAGCTCAGTGTAGCTCCGTGCGGCTTCATGTTATGGAAGGTGATGATTAAGAAGATATGGTTTCTAGTGCTGAACTGTAAGCCGGACACACAATTCACAGACTATATGTGGTCTGTCAGATGTGACGATGCCATTAGTCCAACAGCCAGTTGGTTAATGACAGCTACAGAAGATGATGTGTTCCATGAACGACTAGAAATGAGCAATGATGTGTTCAAAACTGGATTCCTTGCTTTTCCAAACAGGCAAGGTATTCTGTTGAGGCTGTTAATGGCATCATATTCAAGGGAAATATACTATAAAAAAATGCCATGAGGCACAAGATGGCTATTGCATCATTGCTCAGATCTCATTTTCAACCCTGTACTGCTTGAGACAAACACATATATTGTTAAGGGACCTAATTGCAGGCATATGGCTACAGTGAGTCTGCCTTTTGAAGGGGAGTTCATGTCACTCTGTCACAGATGACAAAAGTAATTTGTGTCAAGCATACGGTTGACACTTTAATTTTGTGGCCAGATGTTCCTGCTGTAGTTTGTTTAGACCTTTGTCATGTAACACATCATGTTTTTTACTTGACAGGGGGAAGTGGGTAAACTCTAGGGTTATTGATGCTGAGTTATGTAATGTAACTGGTGAATACCTGGAAATAAGATCTCAATTTTATACCAGGTAAAAGTTATGGGCTGACCTAAAACAAACAATGCGTAAATATGTGGAACAACAAATCAATGTTTCTCTCTCCCTTCCTGTCTCCCTAAAGTCAGTAAATAAATTTTTTTTAAAAAAAGAAAACACAAAGTAGAATATAATAGAACTAAGGGAACAAGATGATTGATTCAGGTCCAAAAACGGGTTGCTAAAGTCATCTTTACCGTGACTGTAATACCCATGACTGTGAAGACCAAGGTGCCAGACGTCCAGTTGCCACACGTCTGGCCATTTCCAAGCAGAGATATATCTATCCCCATTAGAAAATAGAATCCCAAAAAGAAAAGAAAGGCATAACTGAAATCCAAGATGGTCCAGTAAAGAACAGTTTTAATGCTTAGTTGATGGTTTTTACTAACATCTCATTAGAGGGTGGGCTTGTTCTGTGATACGGGAGAGTGTACATGCTATTTCCATAGACGATACGTCAGAACAGATAGGGAAGTAAAACAATATTGTATAAAGTCAGGTGCACACCGTCATACAGTGTTTGTTGAGAAAACAGTAGAACTTATAAAATTCGGGTGTGAATAAAGCACATTCTTATTTTTAAAAATATTGTACAGGGTTAGCTAGTCTAATATAATAAAAATGACTATGAACAAAAAGCAGCTCAGAGTGAAATTTAAATTTAGCTATTGCATGGTCTCAGTTTCTTATAGCTTGTCTTCCTTCTTTACCCACGATTCCTGTGCCAACATTTGCTTCTTGTATCATGCTTCCATCATTACCACCATCACCAACAGCCCACGTTACAGCTTTCTCCGGTGAGGTTATACCTTGGCTTTCTGCATTGGTGCCAGACGGCAGCACAATGCAGCTGAACAATTTCCACAAACACCCCTACGTTTTTCATGCTCCCAGAGTGCAAGAGAGACCGATTCCATCTACCACCAGCGCATGCTGAATCACACGATCCTCTGTCATTCTTCTGGCAAGCTGCCTCAAACTATTCAGCTCATTCACTGTCTGATTCCTTGTTTATAAGTTCAAGGATATTCATGGTTCTGTGGAAGTGTCCACATGATAAACACACTAACAGCTCCTTCGTGTTTCTCTCCATTAAGTACCCCATACTTTGATACCAGCCATTCTCAGTGCTTCAGTAGTTTCTTGAACTTTATCTTGTAGTCTGTCTTCTACTATAGCTCCAAATAATGCCAGGTCTTTCTCCATGAGCTGCAAGACATTTGCCAATTTCTCTTCCTATTGCTGCAAGACAGTCCTGGCTTCAAACAGGCATCTATTACCTCATACTCTTTAGTTGTGAACTGTCTATAGGCCATGCACAGAGGTCGTAAGGCTGTCAAAGTAAAATCGTCTACACAAATTCTCTTTTTTTCTATTTGTCCACCTATACATAGGGAGAATTGATGATTCAGTTTAGGACCGATGATGGCTATAGAAATAAGGATTGCCAGATAAATTATTAAAAATGTATCCATTGACTTTTCTACTCCAGATAATTTCTGTGACTTGCTCTTATAATTTAATGCCATCTTTGTTTCTATTCCTGGTTTAACATATAGCAACACCCAAGATTTCTTTTGTGTTTTTAAATCCAGTTCTATAAAGCATGACATTCTGGCCCCAGAGGTCTTACAACTTCTTCCATTTATTGAATTATTACCATCCATCCCATCAATGTGCACAAGTCTGCCTCGGCTTGCTGATATCACAGCTACAAGAATGTCAACTCTTTGCGATACTGCCATTTCTGGAACTGCCACGTGGATCTTCAGGTTAATTTCTCCACTCAAACTAGCAGTTGCAACGTGACAAGAACCGTCAAGTAAGTCTGGGGACAGAAGCACCAAACCTGCAGGGAAATTTCATCTTTGGCTGTTCGAACAGCATCATCCACCTGCGTGTGTTTTCATCTAGGTTTCACCAAGCTGCCACTTCGAACAACATAAACAGGAGGACAGGGCTCCTTTGCTTCATTATCTGAGTTCTGTTGTAACCAGTCTTCACATCCCTGCTTTATAGTGGCTACTGCCACCACAAAGGGTAATGGAGGTCCACTGGTACTTGGACTGGTAGGTGTATCATCAATCATAAGCTGAACCAAAAATGTAATAAGAAAATAAAAGTTTGCTACTCTTCTGAACTGTTCAAAGAAGTTCTTTGGAACAAAATTCCACACCATATGCTCAGATGAAATGATCCGGCTCCCTGTAAACTTCTGAGGTGTGTGAAGGCCATTCTGTGGGCTGTGTAAAAGTTCTTGCATCACTTTGCTGTGGTGGGTCAGACCCCAGCTGCTGCTGGACCCGGCCCTGCATATCCCCACCATCGCTGTTCGGTCCCGTGGGACATGGGTGAGGGTCTGCAGGTGGAGGCTGAGGAGCCAGAGGGGGGTGCAGGAGAGCCCCTCTTCCACCAGCACCTCACTCCCAGGAGCACCTGGTCCCCATTTCACCTGGTGGCTGAGGTCTTACAGGCATGTCCCCGGGCCTGGTATAGCTGAGGCTGCCGCCACACTGAGGCCACCTTCATTCTAAACAAAAGTTTGGCATAGGTGTGTATGCATTGGAAAAACTGCAGGGCATGCAGAGTTCCGTACTACCGTGGTTTCAGGCATCTGCGGGGGGTTTTGAAATGTATCCCTGTGGATAAGGGGTGCTGTATCCTATACTGTGTGAACATATTTCCTTTCGCCCTTCTGCTTTTAAACTTTGTCTCCTGCATCTTCAGTTGTAATAGGCCACTCACTTAGCTTCTCCCAAAACACACGAAGTTCTTAAATGTTCCTTTAAGGATCTAGGTAAATTCTTAGCAAGACTTATCCTCTCCCCCAACCTTTGAACTACTAACAATGGAGGGGAAGTTTGTTTCTTCTTTTTTTTTTTTTAATGACAGTTGACATTCAATATTTTATATTAGTTTCAGATAGGTTTGATTCTTCAGAACACATTCATAGCAGTAGCTATTTTCCAAGTTCTTCATATTCTCATTGATTTTGCTTGGAATACTGATAATTGGGCAATAGTTCCTTCAGGATTTCATTTAATAATTTAAATTAGTTTTAATTTATTGATTTGAGAGAGAGAAGCATCAATTTATTTTTCACCCATCTATGCATTCCTTGGCTGACTCTTGTATGTGCCCTGACCAGGGGTTAAATTCACCACCTTGGCATCTTGGGATGACACTCTAGCCAGCTGAGCTACCAGGCCGGGGCTCATTTAATCATTTTAATTTCCTCCTATTATACCACAAAACATTTTGGTATGTTCACCAAATTTTTTTGCAGGGGAGAGTGCAAACGCAGTTCCCCACTGACATAAATTATGCAGTCGCGTTTCCCACGTTTGGGGACATCGCAGGGGTCAGCATATCTGGAGCGCCATGGGCAAGCCTCGCCCTGAGACCACCTTCGTCGTCATGGTGTCTCCCCTGCTAGGAAGTCTTCAACGAATACTTTTTGAACTCCTACTATGAGACAGGCATACTCATACAGCAAATAGAGCAATAAACAAAATAAAGCTCCCCGCCCTCATGAGGCCTACCTTCCAGTAGACATTTTCAGGAACCACAGCAGAGAGCCTGTTGTTGATGCCTGTAATGCTGAAGATTTTCTTTCCTCTGGCCTTGGTTCAGAACTGCCTGTCTTGCATGTACATCTTTCATGTAACCAGGAGATTTCATCTCCTCTCCAGTAAAGTAGTTGCATTCTATTAAGCACCAACTTAGTAATGAGATGTTCAGATGTAACAAGTCTGTGACAAGTTAGCCCAGTAGATAGGGAAGAGTATGACATCAGGGTCATTAACTTTTGGGCTTATTCTTTTCACAAATTAGTTAGACCCTTCAGACTCAAAGCCACAGACTAGTCTGCTAACCTGGGCAGTCCTGCTTCTGAGGCCTGCAGCTGGGAGCAAGAGAAATCGGAGAATGGGAGATTAGCTGTCTGTTAGCACCATTGAAAAAACAGCCTAATGACTACACCCTGGTGATGGTACTCTAAGAGGCTTGCCGGACAACAGTGTCATTGTGATCAGATGTGGCCCAGGGCAGTCCTCACAGTGAAAGCTCCCCAGGCTGCCTTCTGTCTGCTCCAGCTGGGAAAATCGGGAGGGAGTTCTTTACCCTGGATGAGCTCCTTGGGATGAGATTGTAGTCCTTTCATTTCTGTGCTGCTTCTGAGGTATAGTCTTCAAGAGTTCCTGAATTAAAATATTTGTGTGGATACTTTAAGAGAATATCAACTATGATGAGGTGTGTTGAGAATTTAAGCTGACACATGTGGGTACTCAGCAGAGTCTGGAGGACCTGGTTCCATGTGTCTTAAAGGTCTGCAGAAAGAAATTGAGTGGCAATTCAAAAAACTCAAAGATCATACTCAAAGAAGACCAAACTAAAAGATCATACGTAAGTGCTCACAGTTCCCATAGAATGGCTACATATTGACCACTTCTATGAAACCATAGTTTGGCTAATTACTGTGTTTTGCCATGGATAATGCATACTTTGTTGCCCAATTTTTGAGAGAAAAATAAGGATGTACATTATACACAGGTATAATAATCCCATGTATAATGCGCACAAAACATGGGTGTGCATCATATACAGCAAAATATGGTAATACCCATCTGTGCTGCCAACAGATTATAATAAATTGTCATCGTGAAAAAAAGAAGAATCATCAGTGGATGCTAATGCTAGCGGGTGAAGTTTGATGAGGAACAGGGTATTTGCATGGTCCCAGCATTTCTCCCCACAAGATAACTCAACAATAAAGGGAAAAATAATTATTTTATGTTTTAAGAGTTTATTTGAGCCAAACTTATGACATATTCTAGGAAGCAAGATCTCAAATACTCCTGGAAAAATAGTAATTTTACAGTGCAGAAATGTGATAGACGTGCTCTTCACCGAGTCATTGAAGGTAATTTCAATAGTAAGGGAATAAATCCACTCCTGACACTATGTGCCGAGAAGATCACGACGTCACTTCTGTGGCATTACTGCTAAGAATGCATAACCTGAATCTAATCACAAGGAAACATCAGGCAGCCCAAGCTGAGAAACACTTTGCAAAACACCTGGCCCTGTAACTCCTCAAATATGCCAAGGTCACGAGAGACAGCAAAGCGGCAAAGCGTAGAAAAGCTATTGGAGGTTAGTGGAGACTAAAATCAGGATAGTTGACAACTGCATGCAAGGTCTGACCTGGAATTTTCTTTTACTATATAATAGACATTATTGGGGAAATTGCAAAATTCGAATGAGGTCTGTAAATTAGGCAATATTATTGAATCAGTATTGACATAATTTTCATAATTTTACTGTGGTTATGAAAGAGAATTGTTCTTGTTTTTACACTCTAAAGTAGGGGAAAGAGCATCATGTCTGCAACTTATTCTCAAAGAGAAAAAATTTCCGAAACAATTTATAAATGAATGTATACACACACCGAGAGAGAAAGGGAGTGCGCAGGGACACACTAGGCATTGGCCTAGGCTGCTAGAAAAAAAGAATTGAAAGTAACAAGCAGCTTATTCATGACTGATGTCAGAAGTTCTTTTTTTATTGTTGTTTCAGTACAGTTGTCTCCACTTTCCCTCCTGCACTCCCCACAAACCCCAGCCATCATCCCTACCTCACACCTTCGATCCCACCCCCTTTGACTTTGTCCATGTGTCCTTTATACTTGTCTCTGGACAACCCTTCCCCTTTTTCTTCCCATTATCCCCTCCCACTTCCCCTCTGGTTACTGTCAGTTTGTTCTTAATTTCAATGTCTCCGGTTATATTTTGCTTGCTTCTTTGTTTTGTCGATTAGGTTCCACTTATAGGTGAGATCATGTGGTATTTGTCTTTTACCACCTGGCTTATTTCACGTAGCATAATGCTCTCCAGTTCCATCCATGTTGTCACAAAGGATAGGAGCTCTTTCTTTCTTTCTGCTGCATAGTATTCCATCGTGTAAATGTACCATAGTTTTTTGATCCACTCACGTACTGATGGGCACTTAGGCTGCTTCCAGCACTTGGCTATTGAGAAGTTCTGAGAATATGCCTCAAAACCCTATTATTGGATACCCAGTGCAAATTTATGGTGTAAGTTAACCAATGTATTTTTAAAGATTTATTTCTTTGAGAGAGAGAGGAAGGGAGAGATAAAAAGAGGAAGAGAGATAAATGTCGATTTGTTGTTCCACTCATTCATGCATCTATCGGTTGATTCTTTTACGTGCCCTGACCAAGGATCAAATCTGCAACCTTGGCATATGGCAATGACGCTCTAACCAACTGAGCTACCCGGCAAGGGCTGGTGTCAGTGAAGAGAAGCTCTGCCCACGTGGCAGGAAGTCTTGAATACCAGTGAGTCATTACCTATGTTTGAGAAAACTCTTCTAACCCTGAGTCAGTTTAGCCCATCCCAACTTCAGTTCCACAAATTCCTCTACCAAAAATTTTCTTTAACTTCATATTGAGTCACTATGGTCATATATTCCACCCAACTCTCCTGCTTGAGCAATAGAATACTCCACTTTCTGGTAAACAGGCTTAATCCACATAAATACTAAACATTTACCTGACATAAAGGTAAAATATTATCTAATACATGAATAAAAGTCAAAGCTGATTAAAAACTAACCTGGATCAGATCAAAGCACCACCAGCCTCTCTTTGCTCTATCATTTCTGTTATTTCTGTGTATCACTGGTGGGCAGGAAGCAGCCATACTGAAACACAAATTTTACTTGTTTCTTCAAAAATAAAAAAAGAAAAACAAATAGATGGTTTATTTTAAGAATGTACAGGAACTTATATTCTAAACGTCCAAAAATACATATTCTAGGAGCTCTTATCACCTCAGAACCCCACTACAGCTTCCCTTTAATCTTTTTAAACATCCTGCCACAGAGGCCGCAGCTGCATCCATCTATAGCAGGATGCTCAATGAGATAATAATTGGTCAAACATCAAAAGCACTTGGGTGGTTCTGACATGGACCTTTAGCCTTCTCTTCCACCAACGCCATGTTCTTATTTTTTCCCCAAGCACATGAATGTATTTTTTGTTTGTTTGTTTGTTCTTTTTCCTTTCCCCTGAATAATTACTATGAATTGTTGCCAAGATCAGAAATTTTTCTCAGGAAGATACCACGACTGTTGAGAAACGGCACCTGACGATAAGATGGAAACTCTGTCAGGCCCACCCTTTGATTTCTTCCTCCATGTTGAACAGGATCGTTGGTGGACTCGCACATCCTTTGTCTGAGGGAGAGGCCCTCTGCCTGACCTACGCAAGGGATTTCCCAGTCATTTTCATGGGGTGAATGGGGAACTGCCCTTCCCACCCTGTATTGCAGTAAGAACCGCACCAATTGCCTCATGAGGACTGCGAATCTAATATGTATGTGTACACCCAGCAAGTGTTTCCTGATCGTAGAATGTTAGCGTTAGGAAGAGTTTTAGAAGGTCTTTAGCTTGACCTCTCGTCCAGCACAGGCAGTTCTTCCGACAAATGGTCGCCAGCCAAGACTTTGTTATTTGTGATAACAAGGAGCTCCCCATGGCACTGGGCAGCCCACCTCGGTGCTGGACAGCTCTCGTCTAAGGCTGCTTGCTGTGGTTCCTGGGAGCCTCGCAGGGTCCGTCTGCACCTCTTCCGTATCAAAACCCTTCACACATTGGGCGGCTGCTAATAGGGCCCAGTTAAGCTGTCACCAGGTCTTGTCGCGATCCTTCAGATCACGCAGAGTAAATAAGTGCACAAACATTCAAAAGTGAACCATGGTTAACTCTGGAAGTAAGATTATGCTTATGTTTTTATTCTTTTCTTAAATAAAATTTTATTTTTTACAGTAAATATTTAGTAACAATGACAACATTAATGCTTTCATCGAGTTTATTCCAGATGCCAGTCCTGGCACACGTATATAACTGTCCTGCAATAACCCTGAGAGGAACTATGACCGCCCCCTTGCACAGAGGCAGAAACAGGGACACAAAGGGTCCCTGAAGTAAGCTGTTGAGGGCACACAGCTAAGTCAGTGGCTGAAAGGAAGTCAGAAGCCAGGTTTGCCTGGCTCTTAACCATTCCTGTTATAACAAGAAGAACAATTTATTTCTGTTTGTTTTGTGTTTAGTGTGGTGTCCCGAAATTAATACGGCGTGCTAGGTTTGATCTGAACAGCATGAAGTACACTGCAGTTACTGCGTCCTTGGGTTTGGACACAGTGCAATCTAATAATGTCCCTAGGGCTGTGTTTGACTTTTCACCTGTAACATGAGGTTATTGACTTGTGTAGAGCTCTCAGAAAATCCTTTGGTTTTGATTTTATCTTCTTTTTCCCCTTGACTCACTCACTTTTCCCCCCTCCTCCCCTGTCACCCCATCAGCTCTTACACCTCCAGCAACCACTTTATCATCCTAGCTGTTAACCTTGGTCTCCACGCTCATATAATCACATACAGACAAATAACAAATGCACACATATTCAAATAGACGTTTTTGTCATTTAAAAAATGACTACATTTTGCCTCTTGTAATTAAAACAATTTCTTGTATAAAATCCCTCTAAATCCATTGGTTGAATACAAATTTGTTCCTTTTAATAATGTCCTGAAATGTGAATGTACTGTAATTTCGCAGTCATTCCCCTATGGATGGGCAGGCATAGTATTTACAGTTTGTGTGTGTTGCCACATAAAACGCTGCTCCAAAAAATATCCCTGCACGTATGTTTCGTGATGTTTTTGCTTCAATAGTTTTATTGAAACTAGTGTTTTTATTTCAGTAGAATAGATTCTCAGCACTGAGATTGCTGGGTCAAGGAGTACAAATGTTTTAAAATAAGAGCTCTTGCCAGATTGCTTTCCATTTTCTGCTTCAATAGCGGCACTTGAAAATACCTTTTACCCCGCATCTCTGCAGCAGTAGGTGTTACAATGTATTTAGCAGGCATTCTGATTAAATCCTGGTGAAACAAGCAATCAAAGGAAACTATTGTGCTTAAAAATATAATAAGGATTATTTACTGCAAATCAACAGGAATTCTAATCCTAACCGGCAAAAGAGTAAAACTTGAATACAAAATCAGGAGCCACACATTGAGCTTTTAATTAAATACATCTCCCAAATCTTTTTCATTCTTAACTTTAAAACTGATGTATAACACACAGGTAAAAGTGTGCCCAAGTCATAAAGGCACGGGTCAACGAATTACTGCAAAAAGAACACCTCCATATCACCACCGCCCAGGCCGGAAACAGACATTCCCAGCACCTCAGAAGCCTTCCTCGTGCCCCTCCCAACCATCGCCCACTTCTTCCTTGATCAAGAGAACCGCAGGATAGTTTTGCCTGCGTTTGAAATCTACAGAAATAGAGTCTTGCATTCGTACTCTTGTGCATGTCTCCTTTGTTTCCCTCAGTGTTATCTTTGTGAAGTTTCTCCGTGTTGGACATAGTGGTGTAGTTCACTCAATTTTATTGCTGCACAATAGTTCGTTTTATAAATAATATACCACAATTAATTGTCCATTCTATTTTTGATAGTCTTTCAGTTCCTTTTGAATCTGAAACCAGACCCAATATGTTAGCCACCAATACCGCCAGCTTTGTGTTGTCAGAAATTTGGATGATCACACCGTTTCTTTCCTCACAAACCATTGACTTTCACTCCTGTGGCAGGACCAGGCAGGTCTGTGTCAGCCAACCAGAGACCTCCCTGCAGGTCAACCCCAATACACTGATCAATATTGTTTGGACAAGTTGTTCAATTAGCTAAAACTGTAGATATTTATAGTATCATGTAAAACACACATTTCTGTACTTTCTCCATTTCAGTTTAACAAATATTCATGGAAGGTTTACTGTGTTCCAGGTACAATGTGGCGATAGAGCAGTGAACAAAACAAATCAGATCCACACCCTTATATGGAATTTACATTCTAGTTAATAAGACATGTGCAAACAGAAAACAATTTAGATAATTTTATTTAAATTCATAAGAAAAATGTCCAACAAACTCTCCTGTGAGGCTAGGAGTTTCCGCTGCCCCCTAACCCCCACAGGTGTTTTCAGTCAGAGATTTGAGGCTTTATTTCCCTGCGCTGGGGCCCTGGGTGGTGTGGTCTGTCTCGCTCCCGAGTTGTTCCTCCCGGTTTATATGCACGCAAATGTAGGACTGCCCACTCCGCCAGCTGCTGCCTTGCCATGAGTCCTCTCTGCCTGGCTGCCCGTCTCTGCCCTTCCTACTGGTCTGGGTGAGTGTTTCTTCTTTAACTCCTTTGTTGTTGGACTTCCATACAGTTCGATTTTCTGTCAGTTCTGTATGTTTTTTGTTTTTAGATTTGTTGTTCTTTTGGTTTTGCAAGGAGTCACAGTGTGTCTACCTACGCCTCCATCTTGGCTGGAAGTGTAACAGAACTTCTCATTATTGCACATGTTAAAAATTTCTTACCTATGCTTGTTCTTCTTACAGCATCAAAGTTATCTTTTTTCCTTTTTACTGAAATGTAACTTACCATCAAATTCACTTTAAAAAAGTAGCTTCATAAAGAACATGGAAAGTAAAATGCATCTAACGTGGTTCATCAGCAGATGTGCTGCTTTTTTCTAGAAGCAAGGGATGGCCTGGGCTTCAAAGCCAAGGGAGGTAGGGAGGGCAAGAGTGAGAGCAGATATGTGGAAGCAGAAAAAAGCAAGGCCTTGACTTGGTCTAATCAGAAAGAGAGAGAGAATTCCTTTCAACAAGTTCGTCTCATTACTGGTTTGTCATTCCTCATTCACATCAGATAGTCATTTATCAAGAATCATAGACAGACTTAGAGACACACTTATTTTTTATGTGTTTGGAGTTTATGCTACCCAAGTGACTCTTCTGCTCTAGACATTGATGCCTTTGGAAAGTCTATGCAGTATCATATATACATATTAAAGTATATAATCATATCCCAAAGCAAATATCAAATTTTGCTACAAAATTTTGACAGAACTTTGTGTAATTTTTCTTTGAAATTATTAACCTATGAATAAATAATGTTTAATTTGTGCTTGGTTATCATTTGTCAAAAATTATATAATCTTGTGAATTTATATAGAATGTAATAAAAATCTAAACTTCAAATACTTTTCAAATGTAATAAAACTTCTTTAGAGTATTAATTTCATAATTAGTGAACTTTACATGTTATATTTGTAGACATTTAATTTAAAATCTTATTAATCAAAAGGATATGCACAAGCACACTTTTGTTTTAAATGTTTGTATTTTTTAAATTAAATACATTCATGTGGTAAACAAATCGATCAGTCAATTCAGAAAAGTAAAATCCTTTTTCTTATCAGCTATTCCCATTTTCTAGAGTCTAGAAGCAACCACTGTTGACAGTGTCTTGTGTGTCCTTCAGGAAAATTTGCATACATACCCCTACATGATACATAGCTGTAAAAATACACAAATAGCCCTGGCTGGTGTGGCTCAGTGGATTGAGCGTTAGCCTGCGAACCAAAGGGTCCCTGGTTCAATTCCTTGTCAGGGCACATGCCTGGGTTGCAGGCCAGGTCCCCAGGTGGGGGTGTGTGAGAGGCAACTGATGGATGTTTCCCATTCTTTCTCCCTCCTTTATATTCTCACTGAAAACAAACAAATAAATAAATATTTTTTAAAAACACACATAGTAGTGCATGATGATTATTGTTATCCATCATGCTATTCACTTTGTAATTACTATGGGGGTTTTTTCATACCTATAGATTCATCTCATTGTTTTCAAATGTTGCATAACATTTTACAAGATGAACTATATAAATATTTATCTTTCTCGGGGTAGTTACGTTGTAGGTGGCCTTTCCTGCCTTTTATTTAGAACTGTATTAATGTTGCTGGACTGTTGATGTAATTAATCTTTTTTTTATTAAAAAAGAAAAAGACCCATCCTTTAGGGTGTAGCTGTAGAAACAAATTCAATAGGGCATGCTGGGAGTCAGTGAAGACTGAGCAGGGGCGTTTGAATCGCCCATCGAGGTGCAGAAATTGCTCCAGATTATGTTTTCAGTAGAGACCAAAACCAAGTGAAAAGGCGAAAGTAACCGCCAGGGCAGGCCGTTTGTCAGAGGAGTTTGCCAAAGACAGGTAGAAACGGGGCAGAATCTTGAACGAGCAATAAAGTTGAGCAAAGCCTTAGTTCCTTGTTGGAAGGGCACAGGCAGAACAGGTGTGAGCTCTGCCCCTAGGCTGCTTCCACTGTAAGCCTAAAGATGACCGATTCAGAGCAGAGAGTTGGTGGCATCTGAGAGAGCTTCTCCACCTTTTTCCTTCCATTCCTTTCAAAAGGGAGCGCAGGGCAAGAGTCTTCATGAATGATGCTCTCGCGAGGTCAGAAACAGGGCATGGGGAAGGGGAGAGAGCCACTCAATTGTAAATGCCTCGCTTTTCACCTGTTCCTGCCACGCTGGCTCTTCTGGAAGATGGGGGGCTGTAGGAGTGAGTACAGTTCAGATCCTGAAATCAGATTTGCCTCAGTGAGGGTCCCTGAGGGTTTTCCCAGGAGGGTGTTTGTTGTGAGGAAGTGGGTGGAGAAAACAAAATCACTGGAAAAAAACTGCGACTAGATTGACAAGCAGAAATGCCTTTAGGCAAAATTGCCCCGTTTGACAGTTACTCTTTTCCTGTGAAGTTCTGGAAGTAATGCCCCCTTCTTTGCTCACCTTAGGGATTACCCCTCGCTGGGAGGAATTTCCTGTTAGGCCCAAGGGAAGGGGGTGCCAGGCCAGGGCACATCTATTTTAGACAAAGCTTTGCATCTTTCCACACTTTTCAAAACAGTTTAAGGCAATAGTTAACAAGACTAGCAGTTAAGGCATGTAAAAAGCTATTGTTTCAGGAACTGCAGGTACAACCCCCACCCAGAGACCACAAGCCATTGACCTTTGTGCTCCCCAAGATATCACAGCAATCAAGGTGGCATCCGAGCCATTGTGTTCCAGGGACAGCCTCCCAGGACACAGATAAAGAAAATCACACAGGACACCGGACACAGGACAGAGATAAAGAAAATCAGTCAGTGGATGAAAGGGTGTTGGGGAAATTGCTGGACTGCAGCGTTTATCTGATTAACCTCTTTTCTGAGTTCCAATCCCTTCCCTACACTTCTTTCTCTTGAATTCCAAACCCCTTACCTCCACTTGCTCCTTACAAAAAGGCCGGCTTGAACGGAAATGCAGGACAGGCTGTGAGGGTACACACCTGCAGGCTTCTCAGGTTGCCGACCATGGGAACAAAGCCCCCCTGAAGATTCCATCCCTGTCTCTTCTAATACCTAAAACCCTCACTGTCTAGGTTGGATCCAGGTCTTTTGGGTATTTTGTGATGGTCAGGTGGGCTGGCAGAGGGTGGGGGAATTGGTGCAGGGGGAGAAAGTGACTTTTCTTGTTATAGCATTTGAATTTTGGATTATGAACATGCAATGTTTTATTTAAAAAATAATAAGTTGTTGCTTTAAAGACTTGTTTAAGGCCAAGAAGAGAAATTTTGGTTTTGTTCTCTGGTCAGCATATGCTCCTGGATTTATTTCATTTCAGACCCTGTTGTTAGGTTGGTCGGTGGCACAGACTGTGAAGGAATTCACAGAGAAAGTGCAGAGAGGAAAGAAAGGTGTATTCACTCTCCAGGAGAGGAGAGGGGCCTGGTGGGGAGAGATACAGGGACACCAGCGTTGAGGGGTGGGGGCTCTGAGCTTTTATTGGATTATAATTGGATTAAAAAGGGGGTGCTGTTGTGAGGCCCCTGGGCTGTTGGGGTGTTGTAACAGGAGGCTGCGGTTTGTCCCATTATTGTCTTCTGCCTGTGGCTGTAGGGAGCAGGTAGTTCTGTTCTTCCAGTAATTTCCAGTCCTGGGGACACAAGCTCAGAAGGGCAAAATGGTCATCAGGTTTAACCAGGTCGTAGGCCTGCTCAGCAAATGATGCCACAGTGGCAGATGGTGCTGACTTTTATCCTTTCACCTATTTTGTTTCTTGTGTGTTTTTTTAATCCTCACCTGAGCATATGTTTATTGATTTTAGAGAGAAAGAAGAAGAGAGAGAGAGAGAGAGAGAGACATTGATTGGTTGCCTCTTGTATGCACCCTGGCCAGGGATCGAACCTGAGACCTAGGTAGGTATGTGCCCCAACCAGGAATAGAACCTGCAACCTTTAGGTGCACAGGATGATGCTCCAACTAACCAAGCCACCTGGACAGGGCCAGACCCTAGTTGTTTATTTGATTTGTGATCTCATAGTGTGACATTTTTGTTTAGGGACCTCTCTCGGCAAACCACATCCCCAATCTAAGTTAACTAACTTAGTCTAAACAGGTCTACTTATGTGTGCTCTTTCTTTCTTCCACCGGACTTTTGTTTTTCGTCAGCAAACAAAACATCTTGTTAAACAGAGTCACCTCAAGCTTGAGATCGGAATCACAGGCAGATGCCAGCCTTGCTATTTAGTGTCTTTGTGACCTTGCAGATCACCTAAAACATTCTGGAGGGTGCAGGGGTAGGAGCAGGGTCAAATACGCAGTGCTGGAAGACGTGACTTTGGGTGGTGAGTATGTTACGGAGCAGAAGAAGGTCCGTTATTGTCCGCCGCCTTATGGAAACATGCCTCTCAAAGCCAGAGATTTGTGAAAAGGAAGGGAAATGTTTATTTAATGCTATACAGAGTTAAAGTAGTGACTTAACATCTTCATTAAAATATCAAAGTCCTTTAGGATACCCACAGCCGCCCACAGTGCTTCCTAACTCTCTCTGCCCTAATTCAGGGTACCATAATTGCAAGGAAGAGAAGCACAGGTCAGGGATCCAGGCTCCTGACACTGTCAGCTGTGTCGTCGTCCAGGCAGGATCTCTAATTAATCCAAAGCCATGTGGCACCTTCTCATGGCCTACTGGCAAGAGTTCTTTCACCCTTCTTCCAGGCAAAGTCTCTCTTGTTCCCAGGCCACACAGCCAAAGGGTGCACCCCAAAGCCGCATGGTCCTTCTTCTACTAAAGCTGTGGGGAAGGGGTCCCTACTCTGGCAAAGCCACGTGGCTCTCCCTCTTCACCAAAGCTGCAGGGGTCTGCACTCTGGTGAAACCACGTGGAATCTCCTCCCTCTGGCAAAGCTGCAAGAGGGTCTCCACTTGGACAAAGCCAAGTGGCAATTCTCTGCTAAAGCCACATGGTGATTTTCCCTCACAGAGCTGTGAGGGTCCTAACTCTCGTGAAAGCACATGGATTCTCCCTCTCAATGGCTGCCAAGTCTCCGTTTAAATCCCCGTGCTCAATCTCTTCTGTACCCCCATTTCCGACTCCTCCTACAATCAGTTGCACTTGCCAGCATTTCCGTATATTCCAGGTTTATTGGGATGCCATCATGAGTCTGGGCAGCTGTGTCCCCATTTTCTGGAGCCAATCTTCTCCAAGCTCCCATGCAGGTGCTTTAACTTGGGGTTCCTCCCCCAGTCACATCTTGGGGGGGGAGTCCTTTCCATCCCCCTAGCTCAGAGCATGGCCACAGCTATTTAACACATCCAAGCTACCAGCCAAAGGCTATAGATATGTTAAATGACCATGCCATGGATTAGCAGCTCTGCATGTCCCTGCTCCATGTGTCCCTTCCCCCAACTCATACTGTGGGGAAAGGGGTGAGGACATCTTATATGTCCCTCCAATATTCCCTGGACACCCTGAGCTCTGGGCCCCACTCCAAATCCCTATTTTTGGGGCCCCCTCCTGGCTGCACCCTGCATCAAGTACACAATGCAATATACAGATGACATGTTATAGAAATGTACACTTGAAACCTAGGTAATCTTATTAACCAGTGTCACTCCAATAAATTGAATTAAAAAACACTCCAGGATTCAGTTTCCTTGTGTGGGGCTGTGGAAGGTGCACTTAGTAGGTCAGGGGTCAAAGGATGGGGGTTCGACTTCTGGTTCTGCCACTTCGTTGCTGTTGGATCCTGGGATAGTGGACAGGCTTGGCCTGTGAGCTTCAGTTTCTGTAAAACGGAGAGGAATTTTATTATAGGGGACATTGAGAAAGTGAGATGAGAGATGTGTGTCCAGGACACATCAGCTGTTAAGCCATGTTAGTGTCTTTTCTTTTCGTTTTTGTTCTGTTTTCTTTGAGCTTTGTAAAACCTGCCTGTTACTGAGATTCCTTACCTCTCAGGGCGCTTTATAACCTGGAGAGCAGAGTGTGTGGTTGGTTTGGCACCAGGCAGACACAGGGCCCCGGGCCATTAATTTCTTCGACCTCTCTAAATTGGGCTTGAATGCCTTGGGAGAACTCTGGTGTTCTGGATGGATATTAGGTGAGCTTTGCCAGGGGCTCCACCCCACGGCATGCGGGGTCCTCCCCATCACTGCCAGGAGGGGCTTAGCATCGGGACCCTGCTCGGTACTGCTTTGAGGAACCACCTGGTTGCTGGCTTCTCCCCCAGGGCGAAGGAAGCTGCCAAGGCTTTTAAAACTCGTTACTAAAACCCAGTTCACACACGGAAGCCAAACTGATGAGGGTGGTGATGTTAATGATGCTGATACTATTAAACCACACCTGCTGCTCACTGTGTGCACTGTGATCTGGGAGAAGTCAGGATGCATTCGGCCCAGGACTTAATTTGATTATTAAAGATTTTATTGCTTGTCTACCTCCTCTGAAGTTTCACCTCTACAGGCACATCAAGGTGTAAAACGAAAGCTCTGAACCAGATGCAGTGAGAGGAGGGAAGGAGAAGACTGTTAACCTAAAAACTTGTAATTCAGTCATTTTAATTAGTTTAGAAATGAGCCAGAGGTACAAGCGGAAATTTAGAAGAGTTCGTTAAGATACTGAGCTCTGCCACTCGGATTTGTAACCTTTACTCAACTAGCAGCTCTCTCTGGGCCTCCATTTCCCTGTCTTAAGATGAGAATTGGTAAAATGATATCTAACACTTCTTAGCTCCAATTTTCCTAGGCCAGATGCTTACAAATTAAAGTTCTTCAGGGTCAGCCCTGTCCTCTTCTGTGGACAAGGAGGAGGAAATGAAGTGTCCTAGTTTTGATAGAGGAACTACCATCTGCCAGGCACTGTGTGAGGGACTCTGTGCAGCAGTGTATATGGTAAGTCCTGGCACAGAACTACTCTGTTAATTTGACTAGTGGCCTTCAACTGGGTGAGCACGCAAGCCATTGCAAGAAAACAAAGTAATCCATAGACAAAGGAGAAGTGTGTGTGTGTGTATAAATTACATTCATATATAATTATAATTTATGTATAAGTTATATGTTTATGTATGGTGCATAACTTAAATTTTACATTGGGGGTGCAAAATTTTTAAAACAAGAGTTGAGATATTATCCTAGACACTAGAAGTAAGATAATCGCAGTTACCCTATCAAAACAGATATTTTACTTAGGAGTAATTTAGAGTTCATAATATGTTTAAACCCAGTTTCATGTATAAATTACAGGTGAGCTGTTTCTCAATTTCTTCCTCCCTTCCTCCCATTTTCCCTCCTTGTTTCCCTCCCTCCCATCCTTCCCTACTTAACAGATTTACACGTGTAATTCACTAAATCATTCTCATGGTGAAAGAGTCCAATGACTAGAGGAAAGGGTTCCGTCCATTCTCCACCCTGCCCTCCTCCCAGCCCCCGACCCCCTGCCTCACTCCCTCACCCACCCAAGCCCTCCCACCAGACATAACCACAGTTAGTATCATTTTGATGTGTATTCCAGGCCATTTTAAAAGTAAAGCTTTATTCTGGCTTACATGAAGTTGTTGCCTTAAGAAAAAAAGAGACTGGAAAGAGTGAGGAGCAAGTGGGACTCGGGAACCACAGCACATTTTAGGCAGGACCCTTTCCAAACGCACCAGGCGGAACTGGAAGCTGCACGTGGTTTCCAGGGCAGGGCGTCAGGCCACCTCCACCTCGGGAAATGCTGCTCACTGGCTGCCTCTGGCTCTGGCACGCCAGCCAGCGGCAGCCCAGCACAGGAAACCCGGCAGCTCACCAGCATTTTTCGGTCCTTTATTTTTATTCTTTATTGCTTACCGGTCTTCCCTGTACCTGATAATGGCTGGGAATAGGAGTTTCTCTTTCTATACAGTCTAGGAAGGACATACTTTCTCACCTCTTTCCTCTGGAAGGGCCAGTGTCAAGAGCATGTTCAGGCCTGGTCAGAGAATGTTGCGGCAGAGATACTGCTGCTATATTTACCCCGCTTGCCTTTCAAGCAAAGCAATTCCTATGATGAAAAACAGCAGAGACAGACTGTCCAGGGTGCCTCCGGAGAAGAAAAACATTGCATGTTAGAGCTGTGTATGATTTTACATTGCAGTAAATTTCTCTGAGGCTAAATTTCCCTTTTCTCTTTTCGTTTTCAAAAATTCTGTCTTAGGAGAGAGTTAAAGAGACGTATTACTTCACCCCAGGCCTAGAGACCCACTGTTGCTATTCAGGGTCTAACCCATTCCAGGCTGTCACCGTAGCCCTGAGATGAGAGAGACTAAACAGGAGACGGACAAGCAGAGTGGTCACTGGTTGGCTTTGGTCGGGATGTTTCCATACTGGCCTCTGCTGCGTTCCCACCCCAACCCCCACAGGGCCGATTATTTTTATTTTCCAGGCCTCAGTTTCCTGCTCAGTAAAATAGAACCAATTTGGTTTCACTTGGAGGGGTGTTGGTAGGTGAAGAAATATGAATACAATTTTTTAAAAAGATTTTATTTATTTTTAGAGAGCGGGGAAAGGGAAGGGGAAACAGAGGGAAAGAAACATCAATGTGTGGTTGCCTCTTGCACCCCTGCTACTGGGGGCCTGGCCCACAACCCAGGCATGTGCCCTGACTGGGAATCAAACTAGTGATCCTTTGGTTCACAGGCCTGTGCCCAATCCACTGAGCCACACCAGCCAGGGCTGGGTAAGGTCTTGATGGGGAAGGAAGAGGTTATTCAGCTCTGGTTCAACTCCACAGTCACTTTCTGAGTACATTTTAAGTGCTGGTAGGCAGTACTATCCCGAGTAAAACATTGTACCTATCCTTAAGGGGTTAACAATTGGATAACTGGTTAAAATATTTTTTTACTCCCTGATGCTATGGCTCAGTGAGTTGGGCATCGTCCCACAACCTGAAACGTCACCAGTTCAATTCCCAGTCAGGGCACATGCCGCAGCTGCGGACCAGGTCCCCACTGGGGGGCGGCGGGGGGGGGGGCGGTGCGGAGGCAACCGATGATGTTTCTCTCACACATTGATATTTCTCTCCCTCTCTTTCTCTCTTTCTTCCTCTCTCTCTAACCATAAATAAATAAATAAAATCTTTTAAAAAATTTTGTTTTACAAAGAACCTTAACTCCCAGGTAGCAGATGATAAGAGCTCAAGTTTCAGATGAAAGAATGTTGAAGGAATGAGAGGATCAGGGGAAGCTCCTCGGGGAGGGGTAGCATTTGAGATGGGAGGGAAGAGAGGACATTCCAGACGGAGAAGGAAGGAAGGTGTGGAGGAGCCGAAGCTCGGACTCAGTCCCGAGGACCGCGAGCGCAGCCGGTGCCTGTCGGAGGATGCGGGTGCCACGCCGGGCTCGCGTTGGAGAGGTTGCGTGAGGTCTGTGCTCTGCGCTGCAGTTCACAGGTCTCCCAGATGTTCAGCTGAGGGGCCACCTGATGACAGTCGTGCTTTAAGGCAGTTTCTGGGGCAGTTGTGGCGGTGGCGGGCACACAGTGGGGGGATGAAAGGAACAGGTGCTCGAGTGGGGGTGATGCTGTTGCCCGTGGGAGTGGGGTCCTGGGGTGTCATGAGAAAAGCAGCTTTGGGGACTCACAAAGGAGGATGAGGTTTAGTGATAAGAGTTATTTGTGGTGCCAGGTGCGAAATTCAAGGAGTGTCCCTGGGTTTCCAATACCCCATCTCTGTCCTGCGGTGCAAACAGTCCACCAGAAGTCCTTCACCAGGCCCAGAAATGGGGCCAGAGTCAGAGATTCCGTGCCAGGCCAGGGTTAGTCTCGTCTAGCCTTTCTCGCCATCCGGCTAGCTCAGTCTGCGTCCCTGCTGCGCCGGGCTGGCTTGGGCCCAGGCCTGCACTCAGAGCCTGCGCAGTGTGCACCGGGGCCCCAGGCAGCTGCCAGGGCCACATGGCTGCTACAAAGAGAATGTGTCGTGTGTGTTGCCCAGTGAGAGAGAGAGGAAGCTCTTTGTTAGCTGGGATTGTATTATCTTGGGAAGGACCAGGGGCTTTTTCAAAATACCAATCAACTTCCCAAACTTTAGTGGGCCTTTGATGGCCCACCATCTTTTCTCAGGCTAGACTTGACATCCTCTGTGATCACCATTTGTGTTCCCACTGGTCATGTGCTTACCTCCCCCTTTATTGTTCTGCCCCTCCCCCAGTGATCTTTGGGGACTGACCAGTGGTTCCCTAGGGAGTGTGTGAAGCTGCAACTTCTTAGGGAAGCAAGCCTATGCTCCCTAGTTAACTATGTTTAATAATGCCTGATTTCCTTTGCTCTTGTCCTTTAGTAATATCTAGCTAACCTATGCTAACAATGGCAGCAAGGAAGGCACAAAGCCTTCCTTGATTAGTTACCCACAACGAATTGATTGAGAGGCAACCAATCGATGTATCTCTCACACATTGATGTTTCTCTCTCTCTCTCTCTTTCTCCCTACCTTCCTGTCTCTCTAAAATAAACAAATACAATCTTTAAAAAAAAAAAAAAAAAAAGGAACTTCCCTCCTAGCCCTCACATATCCAATATTTGTACTCACCCACACTCACAGCTGAGCAGGGTGGGTCTTTCTTTCCCAAGCATGACTCCTGGCTGCCCATTAGAGAGTGAACTTCATCTTTCTTGTCTGTGCCAGGAACCCAAATACCCTCCAGCGATGGCCTGGCGGGCCACAGCCATAACTCTGGTGAAGAGAAGGGCACATGCCCTCCAGGCCCAGCCTACACTTTGGTTTCAGGCATTTTCAACATCAAAGCATCCATTAATTCTGAGGGTGAAAACAGGAAATAATCGGTAGGCAAATGGGGGAGGAGAGATGAGCCTGTGGCGTAGTACAAGACCAGCTCTGGATTGTGGCTCTTTATTGTATATTTAATTTTTTTTTTGTATTTTATTGATTTTAGAAAGAGGGGAAGAGAGAGAGAGAAACATTGATTTGGTGTTCTACTTATTTGTACATTCATTGGTTGATTCTTATTTGTGCCTTGACCGGAGATCGAACCCGCAACCTTGGTGTTATCAGGACAACCATCTAGCCAACCGAACTATCCAGCGAAGGTGGGATTATGGTCCTTTAAAAAATTTTAAGACAGCACTGATTGAGCAGTTACTATGTTAGGCATCCTGCACTTCTGGTGCATTATCTCATTACATCCAGTTAGCAATTCTATGAGATAGTGACTATTATTACTTCATAGATAAGAAAACTGCTGCCCAGGGAAGTTCAGTATTTTGGTCACAACACACAACAAGCGACCGACTCAGGACTTGAATCAGTCCTTCAATTCAGACCTTGCTCCTCCAACACAACAGCACCATTCACGGAAGAAGTTTATCCTTCAGATTGACTTTGTTGCTGGTGATTAAACTGCACAGTCCTAACCTTTCACTGCTAAGTAGCTCTCAGGGGTAGGTCTTAATGTTCCAGAAGACCTGAGCCTGCCAGACAAATACAATTTATTAATTAATTTCATTTCCCATAAGACAGCCAGGCCTACTGCACAGAGCTGATGACAAAAACAAAGGAATCCAAGTAGCCTAGAAAGACAGTTCTTATGTGGCTTGTCTGGAATGGAAAGAACAGCTCTCAGCCCTTGGAGCCCTGGCAGTGAGCATAGCAGAAGTCCTGGACCTCTGTTGGAAATCCCTGCTCCGACCCTGTGTGTGGGAGTGCTTGAATGTCTGGTAGTTTAGAGAGCCCCATGTCATGGCTGAGGGAGCTAAGGAGAGAGCAGGGCTCCTGAGGAAATGAGGGAGAGGAAGGGATGGTAAGACAGAGAGGGAAACGCTGAGGGAAAGAGCCATTTCGGGTGTTCTGCCTTGGGTTACGATGCTTGCAGCTTCGACTGATGAATTGAATTAAAGCCTGTTTTGGTTCAGTTATTAAGGTAGTGTGGGAGGTAGGATTCTGAAGAGGGTCACATTCAGATTTCAATTCCTGCTTTTTCTTACTGCCTGAATAACTTCCGAATTTCAAGTTATTTCTTAGGATTATATGTGAGATAGAAATCATTACATTCCTCCGCTCTACCAGCTGAGCTATTGGAGGGAGCACTATATATGAGATAGAATGTGTAAAAAAAAAGAATTTCTGGCTTAATAGGCACTGAATAAAGGCTATTTATTAAAAGTCCTGAGAACTATAATTTTGTATTGATTTAAGAGGCCTCAGAATTAGACAGTTTGCATAATTCACACATTCTCAGGAATTTCAAGCCTGTTATCTATAAGAAGTAATAATTGAAATAAACTAGAAAGACCTCAGATATTTTTAGTAGATGATAGTGGTCAGCCAAATGAAAGGAGCATGAACTTAATGAATTTGCTGATCCTTAAGGGATACAGAATGTTGACAAAGCTACCAAATTGTGTCAGAATTTTTCATTTAGCTTTTCTAACATAAAACTGTCTTGATCAGTTTTAGACCAAGAAGTAATATTTTCAACATGAAGATCACAAAGAACATCCAAAGTAGCATTATTTCAACTTAGATCTTGACACATAATTTTTTATTTGTGAGTTGGTTTTTTTTAAGATTTTATTTATTTATTTATTTTTAGAGAGGGAAAGGTAGGGAGAAAGGGAGAGAAACATCAATGTGTGGTTGTCTCTTTGTGTGCCCCCTACTGGGGAGCTGGCCCACAACCCAGGCATGTGCCTTGATTGGGAATCAAACTAGTGACCGTTTGGTTTCCAGGCCAGCATTCAATCCACAGACCCACTCCAGCCAGGGCTATTTATTTGTGTTTTTAGAGCCTTCTTTCCAGGTTCTGCTGGATTGCAAGCTTGATACTTCAAGGGCCTAGTTTTAGCTTGCAAGCTTCTTTCTGACTTTCCTGTTTTGTTTTGTTTCTCACCTGAGGCCAGTGCTGAGCCCTAGAGCCAGTACCCTATCCAAATAAAAGGCCCATCCCTCCTGCCTATCCAGGTGGTGAGCACAAAAGAGGCTTCACAGATACCCTACCTGGTTCCAGGTGACCCTGTCTAGGGAGGTGAGGCCACTTTAGATCGCACGTCTGACACCACAGGTGTTAACCTAAAAGTGAAAGGCCACAGTGAAAGGCAACACACATTTCTTTGAAATCCAAAAGAATAGCCATTGAGGAATCACCAACTCAGGCACAAACCCAAATAGTGTTTCCATTAGGAGGCGAAGGCAAGAGGCATTTACAAGTAAGGTAAGGGGAGTAATTACATGAATAGAAGGAAGAAATTTCTGTCAATAAGATAAGGTAGTTTCTATAGGTGCAGATAAGCTAACAGTGATGCTAATTTTTTTTCTTTTTTAAAAATTTTGCCCTGGCTGGTGTAGCTCAGTGGATTGAGCATGGGCCTGTGAACCAAAGGATCGTGGTTCAATTCCCAGTCAGGGCACATGCCTGGGTTGCAGGCCAGTTCCTGGCAAGGGACGCACGAGAGGCAACCATACATTGATATTTCTCCCCCTCTCTCCCTCTCTCCTTCCCTTCCATCTAAAGATAAATAAATAAATTTTTTAAATTATTTATTTATTTATTTATTTATTCTGGAATCAAACTGGCAACCTTTGCTTTGTAGTATGACACCAAATCAACTGAGCCACACTGGTCAGGGCTGCTAACTTTTTTTAAAATCCTCACTTGAGGATATGTTTATTAATTTTAGAGAGAGGGGAAGGGAGAGGGAGAGAGAAACATTGATGTGAGAGAGAAATATTGATCAGTTGCTTCCCATACGTGCTGTGACTGGGGATCGAACCCATAATCTAGGTATGTGCCCTGACTGGGCATCAAACCCACAACACTCCAACTAACTAAGCCATCCAGCTGGGGCGGCAGTGATGCTAATTTTAAAGAATGCCTCTAATTTTCAGTTTGGTATTCACATCTGCTTTCTTGTCATCATCACAGATAGTTGTTTGGCCTGCGGGGCTGCTCTAGGCCCAGCCCAGTGCTGTTTTGCTCCCAGAGGTCTGAGGAGCAAGACATGCAAGGCCATTCCTCTGGATGGCAGCTCCGGCCCCATTTTAAAGTGACTTCATTTATATTATTTTTCACAAGAGGAAAGATGGACTGGCAAGAATTAAAGAGAGATCAGTTATAATAGCACAAAGTAATAAGAAAGCTACAGAACAGGAAGAACTAACAGAACAGCAGCAGAAAGGCACAGAATAGAAATCCTTCAAAGAATCCTTCCCCACCTTTCTGGTTTTAAATATCTGACCTGTCTGTTGCCTTTATTTCTCTGAGTTGGGAAGAACACTGGCATTTTCTGAGCTGTTCCCTCCAGCCACGCCCCTGCTTTTCTCCTTTGGTTTATACAACTCCTCTTCCTCCCCCTGTCCTGGTGCACTTACATATACGAGGTCTACCCAGAAGGTCTCCAGCCATGTACTATGAAAAGTAGAAGAAGAAGACATTTATACAAGAAGATATAAGATACAAGAAGAAACATTATACATAAGACAATGAGCCCTCAGTCAAAGTAGGCACCTTGGGACCTGACACAGTTCTCCCAATCGCCATCCGCTGCTCCATCATACTTTCCTGAATCTCATCATGGGTATGAAATCTCTTCCCTTTCAAAGGTGATTGTAGTTTTGGGAAAAGCCAGAAGTCGCAAGGCACCACATCTGGGTTATAGGGCAGCTGAGTCACCTGGGTGATTTGATGTTTTGCCAAAAATCTCTGCATGAGATATGCTGCATGAACGGGCGTGTTGTCATGATGAAGCTGCCAGTCACCAGTTGCCCATAGCTGCAGACTTCTGAATCATCCACATAGTTTCCACTATGTTCAAGCTATGAGGAATGTTCAAGCTTAACACAAAATTTGATGCAGATTTGTTGCTCTACTTGCACAGTCATTTTGAATGCAACGACCACACAGTGCACGTGCTCACTCAACAGCACCTACCACCCCCACTGACTAGTACAGTGAAGTTGTCATTGTTTACACATGCGCATTCCAGTCCACTCACCTTGGCTGCCAGGTTACATTGATATCGCACAAACTGCGCAAACCTTTCTCATAATATTAACAACGGCTAGACTTTTTCTGGACAGACTTCTGTATGTAAGCACTGGGCCTAATTACTGCTGGATGTCTGGCTCACACCTTTTTCTAGCCATCTTTGGTGGTCTGCATATGTACATGCCCTCCCCGCCCACTTTTGGAGCCAAGGGGTGTGTCTTGGGCCCTGGCCAGTGTGGCTTAGTTGGTTGGAGCTTCATCCCTTAAATTGAAGGGTCCCAGCTTTGGTTCCCCAACAGGGCACATGCCTTGGTTGCCGGTTTGGTCCCAGTCAGGCGGGTATGAGAGGCAACCGATTGATGTTTCCTATACATCTGATGTTTCTCTCTCTCTCTCCCTTCCCCTCTCTCTAAAATCAATAGGCATGTCTTCAGGGGAGGATTAAAAGAGAAGAGTGTGTTGAATTAGGGTCTGGGGCAGGTTGGTTCAAAGGGTGGAATGATATTCTGCAGGAGCCCAGATCTTCCCAAGGAGGTAAATCAGTACAAATTGGAAACATATATTTTAATCCCAGACATTGTTTCAATTCACATTAAAGGAAGGTATAAGAGTTTGTTATTTATAATCAAAGGGGATCATGAGCTTTAAAAGTTTGAGAGTTTGAGAGGTCAGGAGAGTCAGAAGTGCCTCCCATTGCCCACCAACCCCACTCACCAGGGCACCCAGCTGCTCACGTGCAGGGCTGCACGTCCCGGAGGCTGTGTGGCTGCTGCGGAGTGAGTAACCCGCACCCTGCTGGGAGCGGGGGCGGGGAGGGGCGGAAGAGGAAGCCGAGGACTGCCGGCCCTTTCCTAGGAAGAGCCCCGTAGTGATCGCAGTCACGGCCCTTCCAGATTCCCCTTTCTGGAAATGACATTACCCTAGCACTGTTTTCCTCCGTTATCTTTCTAAAAGAGTTTTAAAAAACCACATACTCACACGTTTTTATTTAACTATACAGAAAGCAGTTTTTTTAAAAAAATGTTACAGTATTTTTTCCCCAGAATTCATTCTCACACATTTTAAAGTTGACACCTAACATTTTTCATCGTAAGCTTGAACAGTTCTAAGAGTTGTAAAATACAATCATTGGCCTTCTGTAAATATTAATATAAATATAATAAGACTGAAATGAGTCTTCTAAATGAATGTAAAGGATTCATATAAATATCAGTAATTTGATATTACCATCACTGATTTAGCTAATTTGTCACTAAACTCTCTAAATTGAAAGCTTTATATTGTTTCTTTTTTCTTTCAAATCATATTTTGATTCCTCTTCCATGTAATCTTGTCTTAATATAATTTAGTAACTGAAAACATTTATTCATCTGCTATTATACATGCTTTTCAACAACAAAAATACATACATTAAAATTCATTTCAAAAATATTTGCAATAACAAAGCTCTAGTTTTTTTAAAAATAGTAGTAGTAGTACTTATGAAAACAACAGATGTTACACATTTTTATAATTAATAAGCATTGTTTTACTTCTTAAGTGAACATTATTGGAAATTCGTCTCTTAGGGAGCGGAATGAGTGGAGGAGGTGTGTATGGTTCCTTAATTGAAATAGTTGTGGAATTGTCCCTTTGGTGTCCCAACGTGTCCCAATAGTGATTTCTACACCCTAGCAGACTAGGGCAGTGCATCATGTAGCAGGATTGGAGAGGAGTGAGAGGTCAACTTTTTTGTTTTGTAAAGTGGCAAGAGAAAAAAAGAGATGGGAAAAGAAAGCCAGGCCTGCGCTGCCCACTGAGGCACATCAGTTTCAGGGAAGGACACAGGTGGAAACTGAGGCCCTGGAAAGGATCCCTGCACCCTCGCAGGGGAGGAAGCTGGGTCATGGTCACAGTGACCAAGCAGCACGCTGGGCTCCCCACCTAGGGGACCTGCACAACCTCCACCCCCTGCAAGGTCCCCCTGAGCCATTCTGGAGTTCCTAGGGGGCCCTTTCTTGTGCTCACAAACTTGCCTTCTTGGCCCTTTTGAGGTTTCCGCCTGTTTGGTTCACTCTCTGTAGAGTTGCTAGCTCCTAGCTGCCAGAGCCAAGTGGACTGTCCCCTATGAGGAAACTGAGCTTCAAGACCCCTGCCCACGGGGGGACCTGTGTTGGCTCCAACAGTGGCTTTCCAGAGGGAGAAGCACCCCCACCCCCACCCGGAGTCTTTCCCTGGGATGAGGGTGATCTGCTGGGGAAAGCACTGCCTGCTGAGAGTTCTTAGCGGGGTTATGATACAGATCTTCCCTCGGTCTCTCTCCCTTTTGGTGTAGGGGTGGTGATGAAGGCTCAGAGAGGCCCGAAGTAGCAGGTCCCCTGGAAGGAGCCCCACCCAGACCGCACCTTGTATTCTGTGTTTTAGCACTACCCTGATTGCCTTTGGACCCCAAGACTCGAATAGCCCCTTCCCTTGGCCTTGCCCCTTGTCTGCTGGTGAACTCAGATTCCCTCTTCAAATCTCAGTGCAACCCTCTGTTTCGGACGCTTTCCCAGACTTCCCAAGGCCTTGAGGGTTTGGGGCTCTCTCTGAGCTCCTACTACGAGTGGCTGCATTTGCTTTTCACATTGGTCTCTCTCTCCAATTAAACATGGTGCCTTGAGGGCTAGGGCTAGGTTGCCAGAGACTGTACATCCCCAGGCCTGACAGGAGTGTGCACGGAGCAGGCACTCAGAGGATGTTTGTTGAATGGAATGTCATGCCATTTGGAGAAACTTAGAGTGAAAACAGGTAATAGAAGTGTCCCCTGGATTTTGGCCTGTGTCATTATTGGGGGTGAGGGGGTAAGAAGTATCCAATGATACTTTTCCCTGTCTTGTTATCTTCTGCCGCATGAACAGAAGTGAGTGGCTGTCGAATCGAACTGGTGACCCTTTGGTTCACAGGCCAGCACTCAATCCACTGAGCCACACCAGCCAGAGCCTTGAATCAATCTAAGTGCCTTTGTGTGCTTAACTCTCTTGAGAATGAAGAGCTCCTTCCACACACAGTCTCTGTGACGCTAGAGGTTCTGAGGTTCTCAGGGTGCTGCGGGGTGGCAGAGGCCAGAGGGCACGAGCTGTGGAACACAGCCGGCTCGTGTGGGTAGACTCTTCATCTGCCCGGGAGTGAAGGGGGCGCCGGCTGTGATTATCCTGACAGCTGAGATGACAGAAACAGTCCTTGGAAAACCAGCCTCCTCCAAACAATGCTGGGTTGATACATTCTCTGCTCCTCTTCCAAGGGGAGGGAGCAGCAGCAGGCTGATCTATGAAGTCTCCTGGCCTGGATTTAGGATCTGGACTGACTGTTCTGGGTGAGTTCATCTTAGCAGGATTTGATCCAAGCAAGCCCCTAACCCAGATCTGCACCATCTACTCAGTGCATTTGATGTGTAACAGTGCTACCGAAAATGTGGCCCATCACTGGGAGCGTTAGAATATCTTGGGAGTGTTAAGAATGCAAATTCTTGGGCTCCACTCCAGACCTACTAAATCAGGTGATTGGTGCACTAAAGTTTGGAGAATACTGCTACATTAGGTTCTCTCTCTCTCTCTCACACACACACACACACACACACACACACAGCTGCCTACAGCTCCCACAGCAGCTAATGCCTCTTGGTCGTTTCCCTGCAGTCCCTCAGCAGGGCCCTGGAGGTTGTTTTTCTCCACTGTGGACCTTGTTCATTTCCTGCTTCTTCCAAGAAGTTGGGACAGGAAAGAGCAAGAACGAAGGCAGCAGGGAGGGGGCAGGGGCTAGTGAAGGCAGTGGAGATTTCAAGAATGAAAAGGAAAATACTTAGTGACAATGTCCCTTTGTGAAGAGTTAGCTTTATGTTGATTGAGCTGCAAGTCATTAGCAAACCGGCCACGTGGTGCAGAGCTGACCTGGTCATTCTCCGGGGCCAGATCGCCCTCTGCTGCTGACTGATAAATAACACTCCTCTGGGACCCTGAAACTGCCAAGGAAAAGGGAAAAGTCCCTGGGGCGGGGGTTGGGAGAGAGGACGTGACTGAGGCCAAGAGGTCAAAAAGTCACCACTTCAGGCAGTAGAAGAATCCAGTTAGAGCTGGTTTGCAGGAAAGAAAGAAGTAGCCAGTTCACTGGGTGTTTCCAGAACCCATCCAACCTCAACAGTGGGGTTCTGCCAAGGTCTCCACCAGCTCCCATGATTCCAAGTTCCCGGCCTGATTTGGCTCTTCAGCCACTGTTCCCCCTTCTTACTCACCCTTACCTCATCTTGAAAAGAAGGGGTGTTTAAGGTAGGAAAGAGGGGCTTAAAAAAAAGGATGGAATATTTTTGGTGTGGAGGCACCCAGGGGCAGGGGGTCGAGGCTCAGACTTCTTTGAAATCTCATTTTCTCAGTGTCTTTCTTTTATCTCCACGAAAGTTCTGTCTCTTTCTGCTCTTGCCAGGAGCCCTGACCCCATGGATGTGGACTCAGCCCTCCTTTATTGCCCCATTTTATTGTTCTTGGGAGTTATGGTTCATGTGGGTCACTGGTGAAGAGAGCAAAGATTTGTTCCCAGAATAAAAGCTCAAGCGCAGCAGTTGCTGCTGCCAGCCACAGGGCAGTGACCCATTTCCTCCTGGCCCTTCTGCCCCTTCCCAGCTCTGATTGGAGACGGCCACCTCCACACCCCTGCCCCCTTAGCCTTTGGATTTCTGCAGAGCGCAGGACTCCTTCTGGGCAGATACTGTCAGGGCCAGATCTGGAAAGTCACTGAAACTGCCCTAAAGGAGCTAGGATGGGGTAGAGGCAGGAAGGGGGGTGGGGGAGGTGGATGGTGGGGGTGGAGACGATGCAGTAAAACACTCTGACTCTCCCCAAAGCATCCTCAGGCACAGAGTAAGCTGATGCATGTGATGCCAAGCCCCACAACCCAGATATGTTTAGATTAAGAATTTGGTTGTTTGCTTGGTTTGGGGTCCACGGGAGACCAAATATCTGGATCTTCAGATAACCGCATTTGGATAATTTTTTCCATAAGCCCCCAATATATGCTGTTATCTACTTGTATTAAAATCAAAGTACCTTATGCACTGCCTTGTGGCTATGGTACTTGCGGGACAATTTCACCTCGAATTAGCAATCTGCTTGGTTGTCCTTACTGTGAGCAGGGTTGCATCTGGAAAGCCAGCTTGTGCCAGGCGTGAGACCAGAACTCCAAGGGGAAGGGGCATGACTGTAGATACTTTGTCTGCTGAGAATGGTCTGGTTTCTGCAAACAGGGGCGGGTAGGTGGGTAAGGAGAAAAATGGCAAGTAGAAGGTATGATGGTAACACTGTGTGGTGATGGATGTCATCTAGACTTAACTCTGGTGAGCATTTCACAGTTTACTCAAACATTGGATCATTATGTTGTACACCTGAGACTAATATGTCAATTCTGTCTCAATGAAAAGAGGGTGTGAATAGATACACAATTTGCGGGGCTCCGAGCAAGATGAAAATACACTCATTCTTGTTCAGAAATTATTAAGATTTCAAGAGGATGACAGGAGAACTTTGAGTTTGAGGCCCCTGTCAGCCTGGGGCCTGGGGACGGCACAGCTGGAAGGCCCCTGGAGCCAGCTCTGATAGAGGGTCCCCTAGGGAGGGGTGTGGACTAGCAAACTCGGGGAGTGGTGATACGTCCCCTCAGGTTCGGTTTCCCTCCGTTTCAGTGTCGTTTCTTCTGCTGTTCTCAAGGCTCCTGCCAGGCCCTTTTTCATGCCCACCTGCTGGTCTGAGCCGCCCTTTGGGAAGGGGGGGTGGAGTCTGTGTCCAGGCTGCAGAGACACCCCAAGGGGAGAGCAGGGAGAGCAGCAGCGTTTCCGGAAGGAGCCAGTCCCCAGACGTCAGCCGGTGGCCCTGGGGCTGTGGTGCAGCAGCAAGGGGGGCAAATGTGTTCGGGAGGAAACGCCAGGATCACGTTGGCCTTCTCCCAGGATTCCTGCCACAAACAAAGCAGAAAGTCGAGGGGATCCCATGAGAGTAGATCTGCCCTATTTCAGAGAAGATAACTGGGAGTCATTGAAATGTGCATGTTACAGAAATGTGACCTGACTCTGTTGTCTTGGGGCTAATGAAGCCTGGGGACATTTGTGGTTGCATCATCAGGAGAAGGCGGTGTGACGTACTTTGTGGCTTGGGGTATACTGGTAAATACATATGGTCTTATCTTTTAGTTTTCCACAAATCACTTGAGCCCCCAATTACTTTTAGTGGCGAGAAATTCAACGTCCCCTCCGAGACCTTGCTGCCACCCCTGTGAGTTGTCTCAGAACAGGGGGAACCAGCAGCCAGCTCAGAGCAGAAGGGACGCTGTCGGGGTGTCCACCAGGGTTGAGAGCGCAGCGCTCCTCAACTTCTGCTTTCCGTCCTTCCCATCCAGGCCAAATCCGCGCTCTATTTCTGTTTGTGGGTGAACGAGCCAACTGTGTCCTTCCTGACTTTCTTCTCGGAGTTAGGAAACACTGAGAACATTCAAAACCTCATTTCTCATAGGCGTCCGTTGTTAATCAAGACCTAGACAACCTGCAGATGACATTCAATATTAAGGAAGATAAAGTATCTTTTTAAATGTTCCAAACGTATTTTAAACATGTTTAAAATATGTATTTAAATGTTTGTAAATCTCAATAATCCAAATTGACAGTTAAAACAAGAATTGATTGTTGCTATTTCTTTCTTTCTAAGGGAGGTGACAAAATGCAAGTTGATAGAGAAATAAATCTCTGTCTTGGATCAAATAAATCTAACCCTCCTGGGGCCTCCTGGGGAAAGAGAAAGGAAAAGAGGTTTCTGAGTGGCCCTGAGGGGCCACGTGGATCCGGGGAACATGCAGGGCACAGGCACAAGTCTCATTCTTCAGAGAAGGCCTGCGGTTGGGTTGAGCATGAGAAGTCAGTTGTTTTGTGAAACAGGATGAGGGGGGCTGACTTTCTGGGAGGTCAAAGGAAGGGGGGCCTGAAACGGGATAAGCAGGGAAGCTCCTGGGGAAGAAACGGTGACCAAGTTCAGTCTGCATATTTTTGTGTTTGTTCCTGCAATGTGAACACTTTTCTCTCCCCAAATCTTCAGTAAGGTCCGCTATACACACAAATACCTTGGTCTAGCGATGAGTGAAATAACACATAATGCCTGCTGTGTATCACATTATTCTAAGTACTTCATATACACAACTTCATTTCATACTCAGAATAGTCTTACGAAGTCAATGCTGTCATTCAGTTTTCCTGAATGAAGGAACTGAGGCACAGAGAGGGTAATTTGCCTAAAGTCAATCATGGTTAATACATTTTTGAAGCATCACTAGATATTAACATGGTATTGTTTATTTAAATGTCGGTGATTCAAACAGTTCAAAAAAGTATACATTATACATCAAATACCTGACGAATAAATTTGAAGCGATCAAAGTCAACATTAATGGAGAGAGAAAACAAGGAGGAGTGTGGGCCAGGCCTGATTTTTGTTCATTTATTTTGTATTTTTCCTTTGCAAACTAAAGAAGCGCTGAGGCCAGAACCCTAGCGGGTGTAGATGCGGCCGGTGGAAAGGGACTAGCATAGTAAGTGTAAAGAGGAAGAAGGACGCTGATAAGAAGCTGGAGCCCGAGAGAGTAAAAAGATGGTCAGTGAGCTTTTAAAAAAGAACCCCCACGATCTCTGGGCTCAGAGAATTCTATTCCATAGTCGTAAAATAATTTGTCGATGGGATTATGAATCTACCAGCAATTTTCTGTCTTTGACCACAAAGTTATACATATTTCAGCATTAAAAAATTCCTGAGAAGTTATGGTAAAAATAAAAGGAAGTCAGATGGAAACATGAAAACATTATAAACGTCATACATGGGAAAAATGGCAGATTCTGGAACTTCAGATCAGGAAATAGATGTTGATCACAGGAAGAAGAATCCCAAAATAGTGTGTTAAATGGTGGTTCTGTGGACACTTCATAAACAAAGATGTTGACACTTGGAAAGAGTATGAGTTTTGGGGTTTTTTTGTGTGTGTTTTATTATTTTTTATGTTTTATTAGTTTTTAAATTTTAACTGATGTTCTTGTACAGTTTTCTTTTACTTTCATCCCAGCCCACCGCCCCAGCCCTCCCCACCTCCCTCCCATTTCCACCTGCCCCCCTAGTTTTTGTCCATGTGTCCTTTATACTTGTTGCTCTAAACCCTTCCCCTTTTCCCCTGAAATTCCCTCCTCTCTCCTCTCTGGTGACTGTCAGCCTGTTCTCAGTAAGAGTATGAGTTTCCTATCAAGTTATCTGCATTTTATTTTGTGATAAAGTTACTAGCTGTGTGAACTACACTGATGTAACAGTTACACTCTGTCTTGATTTTGGCAAGACATTTTCAGAGTAAGTTGGTATCATTGAGGAAAGGATGGAAGACGGGTCGAGACTCTGATACTGTTTGCTGGGCTGTGTGGGCTAAATGGCTTGTTTCCATGTGCACTGATTTGGGGCCTTTGACCCTATCCTGCTTGGGGTTTTTATCAAGGACTTAAAAAAGCATTGTTGTTAGATTTGTAGATGACTGAGAATGTGAAAAGAAATTGGTAGATGGCAAATTTGGGAGGAAGATTTAATGAATTAGACAACAGAGTCAAGACTTTAAAAGATCTTGCTATTTTTGAATAAGTACCCCAAACCAATAAGAATATTATCACCTCCTGGAATTAATTCTACAAACAGATTGAACGAGTACAAGCTTTTGGGTGATGGCTCAAAAGAAAATCCTATGAAAATCGCCGAGGTGGGTCTCCATTACCACTAGTATAACTGCTAAAAACAAGCAAAAAAAAAAAAAAAAAAAAGGAAGAACGCTGCCCCCGGGGTAGCGGGGGTCACGTCTGGAGCTCTGTGGAAGGGTTGGTGTGCCGTTCCTTAGGTAGATCCTTAAAAAAATGGGATAGTCAATGATGTCGACACTACGCGTGCACATAACACTTTGGCGTGCATTTTCTCGTGTAATTCCCACAACAATCTTGTGCAGAGGCTGCCACTATCATTCCACGAACAACGAAGCTGGGGCACAATGAGATTAAGCATTTGCTCCAAATCGTACCACTGTCGTTAAGATTTGCACACAGATCTGGTGGACTTGTCCACGCATATACTCAGCCTCTCTATGCACACGACCTTTCAGAAGCGTAACTGGGTCCGCGTGGTTCTGTACGGTCCTGGAGAAGGTCTGCTATCCAAATTCTTTTAGGCATTTAGGGGGAAGGTCAAAGGTTTTTCTGAGTCTTTTGTTTCTTAAAAATAACTGGCTTAAAATAGTTGACATCCCAAAGAGGCATATTTTGTGGCAGCAAACTCTGTTCCTCCTTAGTCCTAAATTAAACTGTGCCTTCACACAAATGGTTCCAGAGTCAGGATCTGCATTTTCACCTATTTTTAGTTTCATGTGGAAAATGTGGCCCCAGAGGGCATAGTTAGGACAAAACAGTTGACCACTATCTGCTACACATCAGGAAAGACTTGGTCCTTATTAGAACTGTCCCCAAATGGCATGAGCTGCTTAGGAAAAAAGCGCGTGTGCACGCATGCGCATCCAGCCCCTACTCTGTGTGCTGGAACAAAGTGGGGACCAGAGTCTCTGCCCTCACGGAGTTTCTTGCCAGTGTTCCAGAGTTTTCTTGCAAAGTGTATTCAGGATAGCTGGTGAGTCACTCTGGGCTCCTCCCAGAGTGATGACATCCGAGTTGGGACTGCGCTAGGTGGAAACTTGGACTGGTGAATTCCAAGTTGTGCAATGAACTCAGTGACTCCTCTTTGAAAATTCGAATGTTAAGAGCTTATGCAAACGTAAGCTACGTGTACTAAGAAGAAATAAGTGCTCATGTTGCCACTGTCACTCCACCCACATTTCCCCTTCAGTCACTCACAGTTGCTGTTGTTTTAAAAGTTATTCAGCCCTGGCTGGTGTAGCTCAGTGGATTGAGTGCGGGCCTGTGAACCAAAGGATCATGGTTCGATTCTCAGTCAGGGCACATGCCTGGGTTGCAGGCCAGTTCCTGGCAAGGAACACACGAGAGGAAACCATACATTGATATTTCTCTCCCTCTCTCTCTCCTTCCCTTCCCCTCTAAAGATAAATAAATAAAATGTTTTTTAAAAAAAGTTATTGAAATCAGACTGGCTATATGGCTTGTAGTCTTTTTAAAAATTCACTAATTAATTATTTTAATCCTTTTTTATTGAATTTATTGGGGTGATACTGATCAATAAAATTATACAGGTTTCAGGTGCACAGCTCCACAATGCATCATCTGTACACTGTACTGTGTGCTCACCACCCCAGTCAAGTCTCCTCCCACCACCGCTTCCCGCCCTTCCCAAACCTCCTCTCCCTCCCCCACATAGTCTGGGACGCAACACTCAGAGAAGTTTTGTTTGTAATAGACAGAAACTGGAAATGGCTCAAATGTCCATCAATAATTAATAGACAAAAACATAGTAAGGTACATCCATGCCATGGAATATACTCAGCAACAAAATAAATGAAACATCGATGCACATGTAGCACAACGGATCTCAAAATGAAAGAAGCCAGACCAAAAGAAGCACCTGTTGTGCTACTGAATTTACATAAAACTCTAGAATGTGTGAAGTAGCCCACAAGACGGAAGGCAGGCCAGTGGTTGCCTGTGGACAGGGTTGGTGGGTGCTGGGAACCGGTGACCAAGGGGCATGTGGACACTAGGGGCAGTGAGGGAAGGTGCATTGTCTTGGTCATGGTTGGGGTTTTGTAGGTGGAGGCGCCTGTGTCAACTCTCACCCACTTGCAGACTTTAAACACATAGGCCAGTTTATGATACGTCAGTTCTACCTCAATAAAGCTGAAATTTCAAAAAGAAAATGTGGGAAAGGAACCATACAGGACACTGTGATCATTAATTACCTCTGGAGTTAGGACTGAGGAAGGAATGATGTAATTTTCCATTTTCATGCTGTTTAAATTTTTATGGCAAAAAAAGTAAAACACAAAAGTTTTAAAAGTAAAACTACATAAGCAAATAAATAAATAAAAATCAGTCTATTTGGAGCCCAGAAATTAATGGATTTGGAAAGACTTCAGAATGGTTGCATGTAGAACAGAAAAGGCTGTTGTAAGATCTGTTTGGAGGCGGCCTAGTTACTGAGAGCTGCAAAGGCGGGGCTGGAAGCTCTTTCAAAGGTCTCTTCTTGATCCTCTTCCCTGGGAGTCAAAGTCTCTGGGATCAGCAGTCCTGAGAGAGCAGCTTGCTGCCTCTCCGGGATTGGGTGAGAGGGCCTTAGGTTAAGAAATCTGGTCATTGCTCACATCCAGCAGCGAGTACTTAATACTTAGAACGTGCGGACACCAGAGTGGGTCTCGTTGTCTCGTTGTCAGTTGTAATGGCCATTGTCATAACGAATCCATGCAAGGCACCCGCCAGAGGACTTTAGACGCGTATCTCGGCTGATCCTAACAGTCATCTATGATATAGATGTAGATATTATTATTATTATTATTATTATTATTATTTTAATGTCTGATTTTAGAGAGACTGGAAGAGGGGGGTGGAGAGAGAGAGACAGAGAGAAAGAGAAAGAGAGAGAGAGAGAGAACATCAGTTTGTTGTTCCACTTATTTATGCACTCATTGGTTGATTCTTTTACGTGCCCTGACTGGGGATCAAACCTGCAACCTTGGTGTATGGGGATGATGCTCTAACCAACAGAGCTACTTGGCTGGGGGCGACATGGATGTTATTTTGACTCTTCACTTTACAGATGAGAAAATTGAAGCAAAGAGAAGTTGAGTATCTTACACAAGGTGAAAGAGCTAATAAGCTGGGAGCCTACTTTCAGAACCAGTTTACTTAACCATCATTTTATACCAAAATGAAAAAGGCAGAGGCCCTGCCCTTGAAGCTCCCATGGTTTCTCAGGGAGGCTGGCATAGAAACACACTGACTCTAACATGTGATGAGCCTTGCGAGGAAAGGTGTGTACACAGTGGCCACGAAAGGACCAAGGAAGTCACCCGTGCCCCGCCTCAGGAAGATGGGGAAAGTGGCCTTTAGCTGGACCTTGAAGGGTAGGTGGGGTTTGCCGTGTGGAGAAGGGGGAAGGAGGATGGGAGGCAAAGGGCACTGAGGGATGAAACATGAAAGCATACCAGATTTGGGGAAAAGTAAGTGACTTGAAGAGCGAATGGAGAGGTGCAGGGGGCAATGAGAATGGGGGCGGCTCGGGAGAGGCCTCGTGGGTGTTGGGGAGCCACGGAAGTGTGTGAGCAGAGCCACGGGGGGCAGAGCTGCAGGGGCAGAGCTGTGGGGATGACGGGATGATGCGATGACGCAATGACATGCTGTCACCCTACCCGTACGACCGAACAAGGAGAACCTGAGATTTCAGCTCCAGGTTTAAGAGACCCTGAGGTCAAAGCGGGTCGTGACTTTGAATGAAGAGGAGTTTACGGCTCTGGTTGTTTATTTCCTTCTGCTTAGGGGAGTCAGCCTTGGGCTTTTGGTTCTAGAAGTGGCAGTAAGGGGCGCTAGCAAAATATTTGCTATTTTCCTGCGAGATAGAAGGAAACACCAGGCATGCTTCCTTGTCTCTTGTTATTGCTACCCACACAGGAATTCTTAATGGGATGCTTTCAAGACTAACTACTAGAAAAATGGCCTTGAGTATGGAATTCATCAGTTCATGATGTGAGAAAGTCGAGGGCAGCTAGCCCTCGATGAGGCTTGATCTCGTGGCAAAACAATGCCTGCCTGTCTTCTCTCCCCGTTTCTACTACAGCTGCGCCCCTCCGGGGTCTCAAGCTGGCCACAAACAGCTCCCAGGGCTGCCTGCTTTCTCATTCCCACTCAGCAGGAAGGATAACGCCTTCGTGGGAGAATTCCCACCAGTAGTTCTGAGAGTCACTCTGATGACGACAGCTTGGTCATGTGCATCTCAGTGGGTGTGGATAAAACGCAGTGATTACCTTAGCGCTCAGGGGTCTACTCTTGACCTCTGAAGTCAGGGAAGGAGTAAGCAGAGCTCCAAGTGTAAAACAGGACTGCTGGGAAAGCAGGGACAGGCCAACCAAGAGCCATCCTCTGCAGTCAGATGTCAGGGGCGCAGTGGACTTGCTCAGTGAAAGCGTTGATGTCCATGTAACCTCATTTATTGTTTTAATTAATTTTTTATTGATTTCATAGAGAGAGAGGAAGTGGGGGAGAGAGAGAGAAATATCAATTCGCTGTTCCACTTATTCATGCAGTCATTGGTTGATTCTCGTATGCGTCCTGACCAGGGATCGAACTCACGACCTTTGCATATCAGGACAATGCTCTAACCAACTGAGCTACCCAGCAAGGACCATTAATTCTTAGTAGCCCCCAAAACTCCACACTCACGGCAGCCTCTATTTAATTTAGTGATTCTCAACACCTTTGGAGATTATGATTTCTTTGGCCTAGACCTTACTGTTTTGTTTTCAGCTCACTAGATGATTCTAGTGGGCAACCAAGGCTGAGGATTGTTGCTTAATCTTTCATTATTGCATCTTCTTCCATTGTAGGCTTAGTTTTATGTACAGCTGAACTGTGTTGAATCTAAATAAATAAGAATTTGGTAAATGTATTGAAGGGACCAAAGTTCTGCCACCCTAGAGCTGCTTTGGGGGACATTGATTTAAGCTGTTTATTAAGAAGCAAGACTCAAAAAGGACCTTTGACCCTCCTCCCTTTCCTGCGCGAGACATTCAGATGGATACACCTGCTTCCGGAAGGCGATCTTAGGGTGCGGCCTTGGCCTAATTTGAATTAAGTTTGGTAAACAGCAGTGCTTCAGGTGGGCTCTACTAGGGAGATACCCCAATACTTACAGGGTCCCCTCGTTTCTAAGTCACCTGGCAAGAATTTTCCTGCCAGGTGTGTTCTGCTCACCCCCACCTCCCTGTAAAACACCCATTCTCACTTCCGAAATCTGAGACCACATTCCCCCTTTCTCCTTTGTCCAAAAGTGTCTTATATACCCAATGCTGCCCCACTGTCTCTGGAATTATCTTGCCTGTGTGAGCTCCCCATCTTCATGCAGTAAAACTTCGATTTTTCTCCAGTTAATCTGTCCCTGTTAATTTGATTATTAGCCCAGACAGAACTTACAAGGTGGGAGGAAAAGTATTAATATATTTTTAGCTCCCACAATATAACTAAAATTAACAAGAGTGAACTAACATTTACTGAGATGTATTATGTTCCAGGCACATTGCAAGGTGTTTTACATACATTATCTCATTTCATCCACTCAGCAATCTTACGAGATAGAGAATATTGTCTTTGTCTCAGACAAGGAACCCAGGGCCCAGTGAACTTATTTTTCCAAAGCCAAGCACCTAGTGTGTGCTTAAGAAAGGACTTGAACCCAGGTGTTTCTGACTCGGAATCCCTTGCATGTAGCCCCCTTTCACGCTGTTTGTTCCAGAACCATTGAAACCGGAAAAGACACCGATGTTCGGGCTGCCTGTCACTGCCAAACCCAATAAGCAGAGACAGATTGAATCTTTATGGGCGCTTTATTCAGATGGCTGGTGATCTGAGAAGATGGTGATCTGAGAAGATGGCGGGTTCATACCCTAACAGACCATCTTACATTTTCTTTCTAAGCCAGCATTTTCACAAAGGAGAACAAAGTGCGGTGACTTTTGAAAGTCAGGGAAAATTAGATTTAAAAAACTGCAGTAGTCTTGCCCTGGGCAGTTAGCTATTCCCCAGGGCGGGTGGTGGGGTGGTCCTCCATCTCTCCCTGGAACACAAAGGCCCGGATGCCTCCACTTGTCCCCAGGTGGTAATCTTTAGTTAGCAGTGCCCCAGGAGGTCAGCTGTTTTCCCAGGAGCCAGGATGGGTCTTATCCGTAGGATCTGAAACAAAAGCTTTAACATATGCATTACTTACTAGGCTTATACCTATTTACCTTAAACTAAAATTTTCCAACTTCCCAACCCTTTTAGTCCCCAACACTTCCGTCAGGGCCAGCAAGGTGACCTTAACTGAGGTTTTGTTTTTAAACCACCTCTAGCGTCTCTTGTGCCATCTACCACATTAAATTTTTCTTAATTTATTTTTTAGAGAGAGGGGAAGGGAGGGAGAAAGAAACATCGTTGTGTGAGAGATATATCAGTTGGTTGCCTCTCTCACACCCCCAGTTGGGGACCTGGCCTGTGCCCTGACTGGGAATCGAACTGGTGAACTTTCGATTTGCAGGCCAGCACCCAATCCACTAAGTCACACCAGTCAGGGCCCATCTACCACAGTTTTACACACATTGTGTTCTGCACATGGAGGTTACACCTGGTATGTGAGTACAGGGAGAAAATGGGGTATGATCCAAATACATGTTCACAAACGACACATTGTACATTTAGTGTTTATATCTGTATACACCCACACCTCTGTTTTACAAACATAAAAGTTATGGATGTAGTGCAAGGGAGAGAATGTAACCGGAAAAGATACCGGCGTTTGGGCTGCCCATTTAATGTGTCGATCCAATAAGCAACGACAGCGATTGAATCTTTTATGGGCGCTTTATTCAGATGGCCCGCGATCCGAGAAGATGGCGGGTTCATACCCTAACAGACCATGTTCCCTTCTCTTTCCTGGCCAGATCTTTTATAAGGGAGGTGGGGGAGGACAAACAAGGTGCGGTGAGGGCTTTGAGATTCAGAAGCTGCAACATTCCTGTACTTGGCAGCTAGCTGTTCCCAAGCAGGGAGGGTGGTCTGGGGAGGGTGGTTTGTCTGCTCTCCCTGGAACAAAGGTTCGGATGTCCCCAGGTGGTAATACTCTATCAGTGCCCCAGGAGGCCGGCTGTTTCCCAGGAGCCAGGATGGGCCTTATTTGTAGTTTCTGCAACAAAAGCTTTAATGTACACATTACTTGCTAGACTTACAACTTTTTCCTTAAGCTAAAATTGCCCAAGTCTTGAGTCCCCTATCAAGAACACGGATTTAGAGTTCCACTGGGACCTTCAGGGTTCCACTCGACTCGCACTGTGGCCTTGGACAAATCACCCACATTTGTTAACTTCCTTTTTATCATCCCTGATAGGAGGAGACAGCTCTGGCTGGTGTGGCTCAGTGGATTGAGCCCTGGCTTGCGAACCGAAGGGTCATCAGTTCAGTGCCCAGTCAGGGCACATGCCTGGTTTGTAGGCCAGGTCCCCAGTAAGGGGTGCATGAGAGGCAACCACACATTGATGTTTCTCTCCCTCTTTTCCCCTCTCTCTGAAAATAAATAAAATCTTAAAAAAGACAAAAACGGGGAGACAATGCTTGCTTTTTCTAACTGCATGATTATCTGAGGATCAAATGAGACCCCAAACCTAGCAAGGAGTCTTTTTATTATTGTTGTTGTTGTTATTATTATTATTGATTTTAGAGAGAGAGGAAGGGGGAGAGTGAGAGAGAGGGAGAAACATCCATTTGTTGTTCTACTTATTGATGCATTCATTGGTTGATTCCCACATGTGCTCTGACCAGGGATCCAACCTGAGACCTTCACCTATGGGGGCTCCGTTAAGGAGTAGAAGCCTGGCCCAGGGCAGGTCTGCCTGGGGCCAGCTGTAGCGTGTGGGTTCTTGACTTCCTGTAGGAAAGGTTTCACAGCTCGAGACCAGGTGACTCTGAGGATACATTTATTAAGGCTGGGGACAATGAAACAAGGAAGGTTTAGCATAGAAGCAGCAACAGGAGAGGCTGGGCTGGCTGCCTGAGCTCACTGGGAAGTCGGAGGAAAGGAGCCGGCCATGGGGACGGGTTCAGGGCATCAGCCTGGGATGCGCTGCCAGCTGTCCATGGCCAGAGTCCAGGAGAGGCGTGCCTGTGAAGAAAGAAGTGGGGTGTGGGGGGAGGGAAAGGAAAGGGCATGGTGCAGGCTGCTCCCCAGAGGGAGAGCACGCACTCACCGGGTCCTGGGTCCTTTGTCTTGAGTCTTTTCTCTCTTGCAGGCGGGAATCTCAGGGGAGCTCTCAGGGGAGGGTTTAGTAGAACATTCACCAGTTCCCCAGCTGTGCCCCTTCAGGGTCATGGTCTCCTCTGATTGGTCAGTGACAAGGCCGGGAAGGGATCTATAGTCATCTAGTTGGTCCTGATGTTGCCCACCTGGTTTTGCTGGTTTTACGGCTTTTCTGGGCCTGGAGCTGAAAAACAACTGAGGCCTAGATGTTATCTCCAGGGAGGAAAGGCCAGGGGAGGAGAGGTCTTCCTTTTCCCAGTTTTTTTTTTTGTTGTTGTTGTTGTTTTAAGATTTTATTTGTTTATTTTTAGAGAGAGGGGAAGGGAGGGAGAGAAACATCGTGTGTGGTTGCTCCTCACAAGCCCCCTACTGGGGACCTGGCTCTCAACACAGGCCTGTGCCCTGACTGGGAATCGAACCAGTGACCCCCTTTGGTTTAGCAGGCTGGCTCTCAGTCCCCTGAGCCAAAATAGCCAGGGCTGTTTTCCCAGTTTTGTCCCCTGCCAGGCACTTGGGGCCTTCTACCCAGGTGACCATGGCACCTGACTGTAAATCGCTCGGCCATTGTGCCCAGCTGCCTCAGTTTCTTGCTTCCACTTGCCAAGGACTTTTCTTAGCTTCTCATTATCCTGTCTCATAACCAACCGAGCTCCCCAGCCAGGGCCCTAGCAAGGAGTCTTGGCCATACATTTTTTGCTGGCTAATAAGCTATATATACGAACACTAGTAAAATGCGTATGATGTATCCTCATTACCTTTTATAGAGTAACGTTGCATTTCCTTGTGTCCTGGTTAATGAGCCATAAATTCCTCCTCCCTCGTTTTCTCATACACTGACAAACCTTCGGAGTTCTGTGTAATGTGCATGGATCAGAGGTTGTGAATTTAATAGAAAGCAGGGCAAAGAACAGAAGAGTGGGGAGAGGCA
Source organism: Anoura caudifer (assembly GCA_004027475.1). Taxonomy (NCBI): domain Eukaryota; kingdom Metazoa; phylum Chordata; class Mammalia; order Chiroptera; family Phyllostomidae; genus Anoura; species Anoura caudifer. The sequence continues at coordinate 388,713 of PVKU01000572.1, read as the reverse complement.
TTTTTACAATTTACATACCAGCATTTTTCTTTTACTGCAAAATAAATCCCTGTTGGCTAGGATGGCAGGAAAGGGGCCTGTTTACACACTGTTGGTGGGAGTGCAGAATGGTATAAAATCTTGGAGAGCTAGTTATCAAATCAAAGACCAACATATCAATCCCATTTTGTACTAGATAATAAAACTTTAAAAAAATATAAGCTTGTGTTTCTACCAAGATTTAGCAGAAACAGCTAGGAGAAGACGGACAACAAAGAGTTGATGGTGGCTGTCCCTGGTGGCTGGGAGTGTCTGGGACAAGTTCCACTTTTTCTGTTATAGTCTTCGGTATGGTTTGAACTTGCAGGCAAACATTTATTTATTTATTTATTTATTTATTTATTTATTTCCGCAAAAACCGAAGGCAGCCCAGAGCACAGAATAGCTAGATAGGCGCACACATCGGCGCTGCTCCTGTGTCCTTAATCCGTGGCTCCTCTCTGCAAGTCAGGCCCAGAGTCCCGGAGGGTGCTGACCCCGGCCTGGCAGGTCCTGCACGCTGGTTTGCAGTCCATTACCAGCTGCTTAAGCAGCAGGTTCCTGGTGGCTGGTCAGCTGGAACCTGCTTCTGGAGGACAAACAGGAAGGGCGCAGCTGCTAGGGGAGATTACCCCGTTGGCCTCATTGGCAAGGAAACAATTCAAATCTTAAGATGTTGAGGAAAACTTCATGTTTCTGCCTGGAGAGGGGGAGGAGCCAGCCTGAGGTGGCCCTGAAGGAAGCCTGCCTTGGTTTGTGTGACAAGCTTCCGGCCCCAGGTCCTGGCAACTGGTCCTCCACACTCGGGGAGGGCTCCAGAGCCACAGGCCAAGTATCACGGCAGTCTGGATCCTCTGGCTTTAACTGGAGCTTCCTTGATAGGAAGAGAAACCGTTTCCCCATTCTTGCAGCTAGCCTTCTGTTATGCAAGATGCTTGCAGGGCCTCGGGGCAAAGACCAATTAAGAAAGGCAATGAAAGCCCTAACCGCTGTGGCTCAGTTGGTTGGCTGACGTCCATCCGGTAAAGTGAAAGGTCACTGGTTCCATTCCCAGTGGGGCACGTGCCTGGGTTGTGGGATCCTTCCTATCAGGGTGCGTATGAGAGGCAACCGGGCCATGTTCCTCTCACACGTTGATGTTTCTCCCCCTCTTTCTCCCTCCCATCTCCTCCCTCTCTCTAAAAATAGGTAAATGAAATCTTTAAAAAGAAGGAAGGCAATGAAATAGGGCACAAACTCAGGCAGATGGACGGACATCAGGTCCCTCTGCTTTGACACTTTCTAGAAGTTACTTCACCTCTCCGAACCTGAATGTCCCTACCTGTGAGATGGGATAAATAAAACCCACCTGCTTTATCGGGCTGCAGGGGCTGCTCTCTGTACGGGACGTTAGCGCTCTCTGCCTGGCGGGGAGGAGTGCTCAGTAAATGCCACACTTACCTCTGAGTGGGGCCTCATTTCCTCGCCTACCCCCCCCCCCACCCCACCGCCACCGGGGCAGCAGTTAAGGATCTGGTCTCTGTTATTTATCACAGGGGTGACTTTAGACAAACCTCTTCGGGCCTCAGTTTTCTCATGAGCAACATGAATATAAGGATTCCCAACTCATGGATCTCGGGAAGTTCAACTGAGACACCCACAGTACCAATAAAGTTCCTGGAACATAGGCATTCAGGGCCTGGGGCTGTTACAATTTGCTGATGAAAGACCGGCATGTTTCCTATTGTTAGCTAGGATGGACAGCAAACCAAGGCGGGGGGGCGGGGGGACACCCACTGACTCGGCAGTCCTGAGCCTGGTCTGGCAATATTGCCAGGTGTCCCAACATCACGAGAAACACCAGGCTAACCCGGGAGGAGGGCAGTCCTTGAAATTCTAGGTATCATCTCCACTAGGTATCTCGGAAAGAAAGCCTTGAAACTGTGCTTTCATCCCAAGGCCTGAAAGGTCAGAAAGGGCCCCCAGTGCCTAAAGGAAGAAGCCCATTAACACCTTTGGGTAGTCACACTCCACCTGCCACACCGAAAGCTGACACCTCCTTTACCTGTCAATCAGTCTGTAACTTCTTCAACCCCATCCCACCGACTATGTAAATCTTCAAAACAGAGGACTCTAGGGCTTGGTTCTCTTGGCTCTGAACTCTCTGGCCTCCTGGCCAGAGAGAGGCTGCCCGGCCTCAGGCCACCTGGCCTCTGGCCACGGCCACCCTTACCCTGCTTTGCCCTGAACCTATGCCTTTCACCCCCCACACCCCACCTCAGCTAGATCATTCTCTTCAACGGATCACTAATAAACCCTGCTTGCACGCTTATAGACTCGCTGATCTGTAATTCTTTACTACATTGGCGAGAAGAACCAAGTTTCTGGGAGTTTCTCCCGTAACAATATTAAAAAAATACAAGTTTCATAAAGCCACCTTCCAAATCCCTGCCTGCCCTGGCCTCAGACTCTGAGAAGATGAGCTGCTGGTTCTTGTCTGAAGTCCAGTCCTCGGCTCCTGCGCTGCGGGGTGTTCCTGTCTCGGGCCCTTCCTTCTCACTCCTCCAGCTTCTCTTTCTCCCCTGCCTGCAAGACCTCTCATTAGTCCAATTAATACACTGTTACTGTCACATCAGTTTAGTCTCGGAAGCAGCGTTCCTTGGGGATGTGCATTTTGCTGAGGAAGGGAGGTGGGGAGTGGAACGGAAGAAGCAGCGTTGGCAGCAGATAGGCCTCCCTGGGCCGGGCGTCCTGGGACATCATCGGAATAATCGGTGAGAACTTCATTATACAGGGTGAGAGTCTGGCTGTTTGGCAGAGCACCCGGGGCCCATTCTGGGGCTGGAAGGTTCTTCCCTGGAGATAATGACGACCTGGAGGCCTCCGGCCTTCTGTGCGTTGGCCTTCAGCTCTCGGGCATGCACGTACACACACGTGCGCGTGCAGGCAGGCACGCACACAGGTTCCCTGGGCTTCCACTCAGCTGAAGAGTTTGTGGGCACGTTACGTTCCAGGCCTGGAAGGCTGGTAAACAGGGCGAGGCTTGAGGCCCCGGAAACGCACGACTGCTCCTGCTGATTGCTGAGAATAACCAAACCCTGAGCTTCCCAAGGGCCTATTAGACCATCACAATGCCTGATCCACACAGCACGTTCCCTCCCAGCCTTAGGAGGATAAAAGATAATGGGCCTAACAAGTTAGCTCAGAAGCTCAAACAGCCCGGGGACATGTTGGTTTGGTGGGTGCACAGTGGAGTCAGCATTTTCAGCCCTCCCCTTCACCCACACACACCACTGCGGTGTGAACCTGGAGTTTATGCTGAGTCTGGGAGGGAGCTGGATGTCTGTGCATGTTTTTGTTAGAGAGAGAGAGAGATCATAAGGTCATGGTTTGATGGGAAGTAAGCCCTTATTCCCTCAACAAGTTACATTACACACACCTGTTCAGGCTTCTGTGGGCGTGAAAGAAGGTTCATACCAAACTCTGCCTGCTGTCACCTGGCTCCTCCTGCTGCACCGTCAGCACTCCTGCTGTCCGCCTAGAGCCAGGAGCTTCCTTGCTGGCCTCCGTCCAAGGCGAGTGTGAAGAACGCCGCATCTCCTTTCACTGCCTGCCTCTAATCCCCCACAACCACAGAAACGTGCGAGCTGTGTGTAACAGACTTAACGGTGGGCCTCAGAATGTGGTCCGTGGACCGGCCGTTTCAGCATCACCCAGGTACTTGTTAGAAATGTGAATTCTCAAGTGGATACCCCCACATCCACTGGATCAGAAATTCTGGGGGTGCAGCTCAACAATTTGTGTAGTAACAAGCCCTTCAAGTGATACATGTTGAAATTTAAGCACCATGGATGTACGTTTGAGGGTAACTTGAAAAAAAATTACAATGGAGGGAAGGACATTAAAACAATTTGTAAATAGGAGTGCTCGCAAGTCTACAAGAATATAAAAAGGGCCTTTCATGGCATTTTGCTTCCCACCGTGGAGGCCCACAGACGGAGATTGACTTCTCCCTATATCAGGTCAAGCCAAATGTGGGCGCACACACATGCACGCGCATCTGTTCCTCACCTTCTCTCCAGAGACCGCAGCATTCTTGAATTTGGTGTTTATCATTCACATGCATGGTTTTACTACCTATTTATATACATAGTATTTTTTTGCATATTTTTAACTTTATGTATTTTTGACATACTGTGTTTGCCTGTTGGAGATTTGCTTTTTTCCATTTGCCAATAAGTTTTGAGACAGATCTTTGGTGCTGCTACATCTGTTTATTTTCTTGTTGGTGGACATTTATGTTGCTTCCAATTTTTAGCTATTACAAGTAATGCTGCAGTTAACACTGATGTGGATGTCCCTTGGCATCAGTGAACAGGGATTTTTCTAGGCTGTCTGCCTAGGTGTGCAGTCACTGGATCGCACCAATGTGCATCTTCATCTTTACTAGATCTTTCCATGTTGCATAGCTCCAAAGTGGTTATATTGATTTAAGCTGCCACAAAAATTGGGTCCAAGAGTTCCTATTGCTCATTGCCACTGTATTGCAAGACTTTAATATTTTGTTAACTTTTCTGATTTTTGGATGTGAATAGTATTTTTTTGTAGTTTTATTTTGTATTTATCTCATTTTTTTATATGTGTATTTGGCCATTTGGTTTCTTTTGTGATTTCATGTTTTTTTTTTTTTTAATTTTTATTGATTGATTTTAGAAGGGAGAGAAACATCAATTTGTTGTTCCACTTATTTATTCATTCATTGGTTGATTCTTGTATGTGCCCTGACTGGGTATTGAACCTGCAACCTTGGTGTATTGGGACAACGCTCTAATGAACTGAGCTACTCAGCCAGGGCCTCATTTTTTTTTTCTTTGTCTATTTTTCTTTTAATGGTTTTATTTACTTATTTATTTATTTATATTTATTTATTTTTAGAGAGAGGGGAATAGAGGGAGAGAAACATCAATGTGTGTTTGCCTCTCATGCGCCCCCAACCAGGGACCCAGCCTGCAACCCAGGCATGTGCCCTGACTGGGAATTGAACTGATGATGATCCTTTGGTCCACAGGCTGGCACTTAGTCCACTGAGCCACACCAGCCAGGGCTCTTTTTCTAAAAAAGATTTTATTTATTTTTTTAGAGGAGAAAGGAGGGTAAAAGAGAGAAACATTGATGTGTGAGAGAAACATCAATCAGTTGTGTCTCACATGCCCTCAACCTAGGGCCTGGCCTGCAACCCAGGTGTGTACCCTGACCAGGAAGCTAACGCAACCTTTCAGTTTGTGGGGCGACAATCACAATCAACCCATTGACTGCCACACCAGTCAGGGCAATTTCCTTTGTCTATTTTTTCTATTGGGTTATCTTTCCTCTACTGTTCTGAGGAATTTTTATATATATACTGAATATTCATTATAAATATTTTCTTTCAATCATGGCTTGTATTTTCACATTAATTATGGCATTTTATGGTTAGATATTTTCCATTTTAATGCATTCAAAGTTTCAAATTAACATTTTCCTATCTTATCGGTTCCCCTTGAGTCATGGTTACAAAGTATTTCTGTGCCAGTGAAGACAGAGATGCTGTAACAGAGATATCCCCAAACACAGTTGTTTACAGAACAGACACACTTCTCTCTCCCAAAACAGTCCCGAGATGACTATTCCGACTGTTGAGGTGGTTTTGCTGTCCACAGGCACTCAGGGACCTAGTTTCGTGCCAGCTGGTGGCTTTGCCATCCTGTCGGGTTTATCACCATCTTGTACGGTCAAAGCTGGCTCATGTCCATATTCAGATTCCAGCCAGCAGGGACGGGAAGGGTAGCATAGGGAGGCATAGCTAATGTCAAAGCCCAGTGCTACAAGGGGCACCCGTCATTTCTGCTCACATCCCATTGTGAGAATTTCATTACTGAGCCCATCTGTAGGGGAGGCTGGAAAGGGGCCCAGCTAATGCTGATTATCATGGAAGAATGGGTTTTGTCAGCAAGAAGTAGTTGCTGTCATACCTCTCTATCCCAAGGTCTTTATGCTGTTAGAGTTTTCTTTTCTTTAAAAAAACAGCAACAAAAAAGATGTTATTTATTTTTTAGAGACGGGGAAGGGAAGGAGAAAGAGAGGAAGAGAAACATCAATGTGTGGTTGCCTCTCACATGGCCCCCACTGGGGACCTGGCCCGAAACCCAGGTGTCTGTCGTGACTGGGAATTGAACCAGTGACCCTTTAGTTCTCAGGCCTACACTCAATCCACTGAGCTACAATAGCCAGGGCTCTAACCTTTCCATTATAAAATTTAAGACATAGGAATCTACATTGGGATTGTAAAGCGAAACTCAAGTAAACCCCACTGAGGTCAAGAAAACACGATACTACTGGCACTCCATAAGTCCCCTGTAACATTGCTTACTAATCACAATGAACTTTTATAGGATTTTTTTGCTTTTCTTTACAGTTTCACTGCCTGTGTATGCATCTCTAAATGAAATAGCCTTTCTTGTATACAAGCTTTATATGAAAAGAATAATATAGTATGCACTCTTTTGCAATTTGGATTTTTGGCTCAACATTGTATTGGGGTTGTTTCCAGCCTCTGGCAACTATTATCATGTTGCTCTCAACATGTTGGCACCTGTCCCCAGGTGTGCGCGCTTGCCTGTCTCCACGGTGCATACCTAAATGTGGAGTTTGGGGTCATGGTGTGTGGGTGTTTCCTTTCATGCTGTTTTCAGAGCGGTTATGCTGATTCCTGTCCCCACTGGCCTTTGATGAGACACCTCACTGCTCCACTGTCTTAGTGACACTCTGGATTGTCAGGTTTTGTAATTCTGTTTTCCCCAAGTAATTGTCTGCTTTGTTAGAAAATGTGCATTTTGCCTTGTTTTCTCTAGTAAAAAGCTTTGCATTTTGATAAGGTAGGGGGAAAGGGGTGTCTTAAAAAGATGCAGAGGGTATTCAGGACTCATTAGTCCTTCATGTTTGTGAAGTGGGCCCCCCCCCACCCCCACAGGCACACACACAAAAACCTCCAAAAACCCCTGCTCTTATGGGAAGCCACTCAAACTCGTTCACACCATGGTATAAATGACTAATAAGGCTTGCTGGCAGCAAAACGGCACCAGATGTGAGACCTCAGTTCAGCAAACTGGGTACTTGAGTTCTGGCTAAGAAAGAATTGAGAGCCAAGGCTCAAACAATAAGAAAAAGTTTATTTAAGTCACAGAAGTAGAAGAAATGTGCTGTAGAAGAAACGGGCTCAGGAAACAACTTACAGAGGCAAAAGGAGTGTCCTTGGCGCTTAGGAGAAAGAGAGAGGCAAGGAAAACAGAGCCTGGGGGAACAGGGTGTGGAAAGGTATGGGCGTGCTCCGTTCAGAGAGTCACACTGGGTTCTCCGTCCTGAGGGCTTTTATCTTTATGCTTTTTGTCAATCTGATGCATAGAGTAGTATTTCACTGTGATTTTAATATTCAGTTTCCCTGACAAATAATTAGATTGAGCAACGTTTCATTGCTTGTTGGTTATTTTTTTTCTCTTTTGAAGTGCACGTTAAAATCTTATGCTCATTTTCTTTTGCATTTCAATGATTTGTAGGAAATTTATTTGCAAATCCTGGATACTGTGTTGATATGTGTTGCAATTTTTTATGGTATCATTTGTGAATGAAAATTTATTTTAATGTATTCAAATTTATTGTTCTTTTATTTTGCAGTTAATGACTTAACAATTTTTTCCATTTCCATGTATCCTTTGCTACTCCAAAGTGGAAAAGATAGCCTTGAATTGACTTTTGAATGTGGTGTGAGAAAGGATCCAGTTTCATTTTTTTCCATAGGACTATCTAGTGATCTCAACCCCAGGTGTTGCAAAGCCTGCCCTTCCCCCTATCTGAACTTCTGCCTGTGTCATAAATAAATGTCCCAGGAAGTCTCTGAAAGGCACCAAAAAACTGTCTACTTAATTTTCCCTGTGGCAATACTACACTTTCTAATTACTATAGCTTTAAAAACCCATCTTGATATCTGGTAAAGCAAGTTCTTCTCCATCTTTTCCCCCCAAGTGTCTTTGCTATTACTGCCCTTGCACTACCATCTCCATTTGGGATTTTTACTGGGATTGTGTCAAATCTACAAATCAACCTGGCAGAATTGACACCTTTATAATAATGATCTTTTCAGCCTAAAAGCATGGTAGCTCTTTTAAAAGCCCTTTTTAAAAATGTTTTAAAGTGTTTTCCATATACTTTTTCTTTTGTATTTCTTTGTTTGATCTAGATATCCTTTAGATTTTATTGCTTTGCAAGTGCTAACTTTAAAAAATTATATTTTATAATTGCTGACTTATTGGAATAATAATTGATTTTAGTATATTTATCTTATAGTCACAACCTTGTTGAAACTTTTGGCTACTTCTAATCATTTACCTAAAGATTCTTTTGCATTTTTTTTCTTCAGATAATCATATCCCACATGAGTAAGGGTAGTTTTCATTCCTACTTTAATACCCTTATGCCTTTGACGTTCTTGCTGGCACTAGGGAGGGCCCTTTGCAGCCCGGGTAAGCCCTCTGTCATGGCGTTGTGCAGAAGCAGTGCTAGGCTTCATTTTCTTGATCCTAATGTAAAATGAGTATTTTTAAAAAAGATTTTACTTATTGATTTTTAGAGAGACAAAGGGAGGGAGAAAGAGAGGGATAGAGACAATGAGGTGCAAGATGTACTTTGATTGGTTGCCTCTCATGCGCCCCCAACTGGGAACTAGGCCTGCAACCCAAGCATGTATCCTGAACTGGGAATCAAACCAGTGACCTTTTGGTTCACAGGCCAGCACTCAATCCACTGAACCACACCAGTCAGGACTTCAACACTATCTTTTTCTACATGTTTTGTTTGCTTTGCTGTGTGTATATAGGGCAGCATTTTCCAAAACAGAGGAAAGATGAGCATCTTCCTTAGAGACGTGCCTTACAGGTGCTGTCCCATCATTTACTGAACTCTGAGCTAGAATGGAAAATATAGGTAAAAGATGAATAAATAGGCCTCTGCCTTCAGGAGTTTACAGGTCTGTCCATCCATAGTGCTGTGAGGAGAGTGGAAGTTGCTGCCCACTTGCAGGACTGCACGCGAGCTGCAGACAAGCAGAAGGGGGCAGAGGAAGCCCCAGCTGGGCTCTGGAGGTGGTGCCAAATGAAGGACCCCAGGCCACTTTCATGTCCTCGACATGGAAAGCAGCTCCCCTGCCATTGCACCTTCTCAAAGCCCGGAGAGGATAAAAGATCCTTTCTATTACTATAGCACAGTGATTCTCAACCTTTTGTCATCTCATGGCATACGTAAATACTAAAGTTCTGCAGCACACCAAAAATATATATATAGTTTTGTCAACCTGACAAAAAAATAGGCATAAGTTTCATTGATTTGCCACCCCCCCCCAATAATTACCTACATTGTTTCCTTCAAAGTGATTTTTTAAAATTTCAGGTGCCACCCTGGCTGGTGTAGCTCAGTGGAATGAGCGCAGGCCTGTGAACCAAAGAATCCGGGTTTGATTCCCAGTCAGGGCACATGCCTGGGTTGTAGGCCAGTTCCCAGCAAGGGACGAACGAGAAGCAACCACACATTGATATTTCTCTCCCTCTCTCCTTCCCTTCCCCTCTAAAGATAAAATTAATAAATCTTAAAAAAAAAAAGTAAAATAAAATATCAGGTGCCGATACTTGTATATAAGGATTTCTGATACCAAGGATTAACCAATCAGATGCAACTTTATTATACATCATGACCAGTAAAATGCAACTCCATTATATAACCTATATATTTATCGTTGAAGACAGGACATTCATACCAGAGGACTATTGTGTTGGCTATTGTAATTTTTTTATTTGACAATCTAAGGGAAAAATAGGTCAGTGCTCCTGACTAAACAGTCAAGTGCTGCATGTTTTAAAAAATCTTGCGCCACACCAGTTGAAAACTGCAGCTTCAGCAGATACACTCCAAGTTCGGACTTCGCACTCCCAGCGCCTCACGCCCCTCTTAAGGAGCCACTGCGCCCTCCAGCGGAGCAAGGGCCGCCAAACCCCAGAGGACCGCCCCAAAGTGCCCAACACCAGCAGTTATCCTTAAGAACCCGTTGTCTTCGGCCCCGCCCCCTAGACGGAGTCCCGCCTTCGACGCAATCTCGTCCTGAAGTACCGATTGGTTGCTCCTGTGCGTGAGCCTATGCGCTGAGGGGCGGGGCGGAGAGGCTTCGTGGTTTAGGCCGCAGCTGTGTGTCTTGGGTCGCCGCCCCCACTGCTTTGCTGTGTCCGCCCCTCGCCTGTCTTTAGAGGATACAGGCGACCGCCAGGGCTTCGGGTGGCCGTGCAGCCACCAAACGTCTTGGCGCGGAGCTGCCCCTTCCAGCTGGCTGCTCTCGTCGGCGGGGTCCAGGTCGGGGAGGAAAATGGCGCCGGCGCCCCGAGGCGTCCGGGAGGAGCCGCGGCTGCAGTGTGACTCCCGACCTTTTCCCCGGCTCTTTTTCTTCGCCCAGGCCTTCGTCCTCCTGCTGCCCGCCGCCCGGGCGGGTGTCTGCCCCGCGCCCTGCACCTGCCGCTCCTCTCTGCTGGACTGCAGTCGCAGGAAACTGCCAGCGCCGAGCTGGAGGGTGCTGTCGAGCCCGCTGCCCCCCGACGCCGCCAGCTTGTGAGTGGGGTTGCCGAGGCAGGGTTGGGGGCTCTGAGGAAAGGGCAGCTCCTTTCCAAAGGGGACAGGAGGGAGAGAGGCCTGGTCGGAGGGCGCGGCCGGGAGCCTAAGCTGTGAAGAGAAAGGCCATTACAATGTTGTGAAGTTTGCAGGCGATTGTTGAGGTCCTGGAGTTAAAATTCTTGGGGCCTCCGAGACTGTGAGTCCTGGGCTGGGGAGGAGCGTGGGCGGGAATGTTGTTAAGGCGTCAGTTGTCCTGGGCACCGGCACTGACTGGAGATGGTTGGTGCCCCTCGCCCACTTTGGGCTGCATCATGCAGTCCCGGGTGTACGTCAGCCCGAATGGTCCCCAGGCATGTAATTTTACAACCACGACCACCGAAGACACATGGACTGTCTTTTGTCTCTAGTTCGCATTTTGGCTCGTTTTGTGCTGTGGTTTTGATACATAACAAGGGTCAAACGAAATGTGTTAGGAGAGCCATTACTGCCCAGAACATGTATCTTTTATAAGTAGCATCCTTGGTCTAATTTAGGAAAGGAGCATTCTTTTCCAGATCATGTGATACTTTAATTGTTTTCAGTGCATTTGTTGTAGCAAAGAACCTAAAAAAATCAGCCCTCTTTGTTGATGTATGAGAAGCAAGTGCAGTGATTGGTTGGGTTCTTCTGGAGACTCCACTGCTGAGCGCTCTTTCTGACAGGCCTGCGATAGTGGCACCTGGAGAGCTCACTGGTCTGAGTCAGCCTGGTGGCATTGGGAGCAACAGTAGGTAATAAATGCTGCAATTACGGGGCTTCTTAACCGCTAACATAGTTGTTTCTCTGCCGCTAACTGAGCAATTCATTTATTAATTGACGGCCTAATAGTACAGTCAGCTCCAAAAAAGAGTTGTCACAGAAAAGACTAGCTTTAGGTGCAATTAAACTATGAGGGTCCGTTTGGATTTTCAGTGGAAAATAGTATACAAATGCAAGGTTCCTCTCTGCTGCAGAGGTCATTTTATGCAAATAGATTAGGATAGATAGGAAAGAAAGCTACCTCAAATTCTTTACAAAAATTAAGGTAACTTAAGTAGCAAAATGCTGTGGTAGCATAGACCTGTAATATAAGAAGATGTTTTCTGTTTTCAGATGTGACAGCCTTCTGGTTCTGTTGATGCAAATAAAATTTAGAAATTCATATCACTGTGCAACATATTCTGAATTAAATCTAGCACAGCATCTTTGTAATGCAGCACATGCCTTTTTTTCTAAGAAATTCTTGGAAACAGCTGCCTGATTATGACAGAATAAATCTGTTGCAGGTTTAAAAACAACACAGCTTCATTTAGTTGTCACTGAAGTAAATTAAGATCCTCCATTGGTATGTAAACAGTAATTAGAAATAGTTTTAAATAAGATATGTGTGTTTTGTGTCTAGGTTTTATTTTTAATCAAGATAAATTTCCTGAAGCCAAGTGACATTCAGAATTTTTAAATGTTCTAGAATGAAATTGACATTTTCAGTTTAAGTGAAATGCCTTGGAGAGCAATTCTGTTGTAGAAATGTAATTGGGTGGAAGTCTTACATTAGCAGAAGAACTGCTAGAGTATTGAAAGATGGGATTGTGCAGTTTTAAACTGAGAAATGTAACGGTCTTCAGCAATAAATCCACCTGGTACACATGGGTTTCTTTATGTAATTTCGAATTTTTAAATCACATGCCATGCTTAAATGTAATAGTGATTCAAACTCAAATGCGCAAACTTGTGGCCCTCATCACAAAGATTGTAGATGAAATTCATTAATCCTGGTTTTTGAAATAAATCTGCCCCCGGTTCTTGGCAGAGAGCTCCTGAAACTTGTAATTTCCTAAGTGATAAGAGTACTAGGAGGATCTTTCTTTCTAATATTTGGTCTTTGACCTTGTTTCTTGACACAGGGCTCCTAAATCCTGTGGCATTTCGGGTGATAGAAGTGTCTTTTGATCTAATGAGGCAGTTCTCAGCGTGCTCCTGGATGGCTTCAGGGTAGGGTCTGGCCACTAGAACGACCAGTCTGTTGCCAGAAGTTTTGGACTTTCAGCCCCACTCTGTTCATCCTGGAAGGGGAGAGGGGCTACACATTGAGTTAGAAGTTAATTAAGTCTCTGTGAGGAAATAAAAATAAAAATCCCAAAATCTCAGGCTCAGAAAGCTTCTGGGTTGGTGAGCACATTTGTGTGCCATGAAGGTGGTGCACCCCAACTCCACAGGGACAGAAGCTCCTTTGCTGGACCCTTTTAGGCCTCACCCTGTGTATTTTTTCATTTAGCTGTTTGTGTCCTTTATAGTGGCTTTACTATGTAATAACCAGTAAATGTAATAAGTGTTTCTCTGAGTTCTGTAAGCTGTTCTAGCAGGTGATCAAATCTAATGATGGGGCATGGGAACCTCCAATTTGTAGCCAAGTTGGACAGAAGTGGGTAACATGGGGTCCTGTTACTTGTGGTTGGTGGCTGAAGTGGGGGTGCAGTCTTGTGGAACTGAGCCCTTACCCTGTGAGGTAGGTTTGCACTAACTCCAGTTAGTGTCTGAATTGCATTGCAGGACACCTGGCCGGTGTCGGAGAAATGGTTGGTGTGGGGAAGAAAAAAACACGTCGGTGTCAGAAGTATTATGTGTGTGAGTAAAGGAAGAAATATGACAAAAATTCTTTGCTTCATCAAAGTTTAGTCAGGCTCCCAAACTTTCTCCTAGGCCGTCTGTGCACATCCTTGTAAAATGCAATTTTAGCAAGAACCCTGCTATATCAGTTTAGCAAGAAGCCACTACCCTCAATAATCTGGGTTCTTCCCCTATACCAGGGGTGTCAAACTCATTTCCACTGGGGGCCGCATCAGCCTCCCGATTGCTTTCAAAGGGCTGAATGTAACTTTAGGACTGTGTAAATGTAACTACTCAACAGTTAAGCGAGAGCACGGCACTGCCATTGGGTAGAAACAAGGTGCCAGGCCGCATAAAACAAGGTGGAGGGCCAGATTCGGCCCGTGGGCCTTGTGTTTGCCACCTATGCCCTAGACCATGTCCCAGATGGTGTCTGATCACCCTGACCTCTCAGCCAGAATACCGTTTGGTCTGGTTAGTCAGAACCCTCTTACGTCTGATGTTTTCTCTTAGTATTTTTCATCCACTGACCCCATGCTGCTCCTTAGCTTTAAATTCCCATGTGCATAGGCAGTTATTTGGAGTTGAGCCCACTCTCTTACTTACATTAAAAAAATTCATTGCAGTGGCCCCTGTGCCTAGCTCTCCATTCCTCAAAGTCTTCCTTACCATGCTTTAACAAGTATCATTGAATCTTTTTTCCTTTTAACAGTTATGGTGCCCCAACTCCAATAGGATCAGATTCATCATTGGACCCCCGGACCTCTCACCCAGGACCCTAAGTGCATACCTTTGAAGCCCTTGTCTTCCTCCTGACTGATGGATCGGGGATCCATTGGTGAGTCCGACTCCTGAACCATTGCTCCGGACAAATGTCCGTGGAAGCTGGTAAGGACAGATTTTGACTCTTAAGAGTCGGAGTATACACTGGAAGAGGGGGTAGAGCCCCAGATAAACACAGACTAGGTTAGGGTCCCAGGTATTCCTGTTGGTAAGAAGGTCCTTTGGAGTCCTTTTGGCAAGCCGCTGTTTGTAAGAAGCTGGGTTAGAGCCCTAGGCTTCTTTGTTTGAAAGGTGCCCACTGGGCTGGAAGTCTCTTCTTCTGGCTTTCTTTCTGATTACTTCCTGACTCCTTGCACTGGCAGTCTTTCTTCCTGTCTCTGTGACACCCCTCCGTTTTCTCTGCTGGATCCTGGAACTTCTCAGGAGAAACAGACTCCCTGTGGAACCCCTGCTAGCTGTCCTCTCCACCAGGTCTGTGAACTCCCATTCGTGCTGGCGTGCTTTTGCTGAGAATAATGTGGAACTTCATTGGCCTCTTTGGGAAACTCGGCATCTCCTCAGACTGGCTCCCCTAAGACGTCTCCTTTTCCATTCCTTCTGCTGCTGTTTCTCCTCTTAGCACCTTCAGTCTTCCCTCCAGTTCCCTTGAATTGGTATGTCTCCCTCCAAACCCCTCCTCCTTCATCCCTCTGACCCTTTTCCCTGCACAGCTCTGTAGTCACTTGAACTTTGGTCTCCCTGCCCTCCAGTGGGGGCTGTCAAGGGACTTAGGAACCCCCCAAAGCAACTACTTGAGTCTGAAAAAGAAAAAGGCTATTTGGCAGTAGACTGGATGTTTTGGTCAGTTGGATGAGCTTTGTAAACATCTAGACAGTTGCTAGATGTCTCCTTGGTCACCTACAGTTTCCAGAAGATTACAGATCAGGGCAAGGGAAAGTCTTGAAGGCAGTCTCTGCAAAACTGGTAACGGATGACCTAGCGTGTCCCTTTTGCCGGAAGCACAGTTTGTATAAAAATGCAGAGTCGAGAAAAGACAAGAGCTAATGATTTATAAATCAGTGAGTTTGTACTGATGGCTGAAATATTAGAATGTAAACCATAAGATTTCTATTTGTGTACTTACATTATAGATGTGTGATATTGTTTTATCTCTAAATGGTATTAACCCAATTAATTTAAAAAATGCCTTGAAGGAGTTTTATTCAAATTGGCTTAGAGGTAAATGAGCATTTATGTAAATCAGGTGTTCCTAAAGCTCTCAGAAATAGAGAAACTAAGCCAACGTTTTAACTTTACACGATCTGGGAGAATTTTTCATGAATAAAGCTAATTTGAAAGTTGTTGGTAAAATAAGGACAGGCATGTCTTCAGAATTGTCAGCATTAAGTATAACATAGACATACAGTTTTTCTTCTTCCTAGGTTTGCTAGTCAAACAAGCTTGTTATCTGTACTCAATACAGATAGATATTTAAGGTAGCCTGTTTAGGATTATAAAACTATAAGTCCAAACTAAGAATAAAATATACAGTAAAAATAAATTGCTTGATGTATGTTAAGCACATCAGTACAAAAAGGAATAAGGGGGAAAGACCATGTATATTCAACCTTTTTAGGTATTTGCTTTTTTGATGCCTGTTTAACATGCACATATTGAAAAAATAGGTAATAGGTAAATAACTTGAGATGATGGCTAGCTTTCTTTGGTGTTACATCTGCCTAAAGTTAAATTTTTGTCTTTTTTAAATAAGATAAACTACTGAAATGTTCATTACTGAATCTGAGTGTACATTTATATAATTTTGGCATTTTGTTTTTATATAGTACAGAGAAACTAAAGATACTTGGATCTGTTAGTAAATGTGTCCTTTGCCACTTTGGAAAATTGTGCTGTGAGGAATCATATGCCTCTAGAAATTGTGAAATCGAATATTCATAAATTGGCCTACAGAATGAATGTATGACAGACCACAATCGTCTACTTTCCAGTTTTTCCCTGTAAAAGAAAGGCTACGAAGAGTTAAAAATTGTAATTATTAGATGTGAATGAAACTGTTAGAAACCATAAGAATGAAGAGAAGCAAATTTGTTTGCAAAGTATGCAGGGTGTATATATTTTCTTCAGGGGGAAAAAGTAATTTATTTTAAGGTAGACTGACTGCTAGTTCCCAAATGAGAAAGGGAGAGAGATACAGGACAAAGACTGAATGGATATCAGAAAAATAGTTGTAGAAGATTTGTAGAAAAGGAGTTTTATATGTGGTCAAGTTGCTAGGATTGAATGGATTTATTTATAAGTTGAAAAAATTGAACTTAATTATTGTAAGTGTAGTGATTCAAAACTGGAATGCTGAAGTTTTCTTGGACTATTGGTCTGCTCTTATTAGGAAGTTGTAGCCCTGACTGGTAGTTCAGTGGATTGAGTGCCGGCCTGGGAACCAAAGGTTGCTGCTTGGATTCCCAGTCAGGGCATGTGCCTGGGTTGGGGACTGGTCCCCAGTTGCGGACGTGCGAGAGACAGTCAGTCACACATCGATGTTTCTCTCCCTGTCTTTCTCCCTCTCTTCCTTTCTCTCTAAAAGTAAATAAATAAAATCTTAAAAAGAATTGTAAAAAGCTTTACCTTTTAAATCTGCCTGGGAAACAGATTTGTGTCATAAAAATAATTTGTTGTGCTTTGTGTTGTCTTTATCAGATGGTATTTTAAAAAAAAAAGAAAGAAAACCTGAGTCTTCTCAATATTCAAGGAGCTTTTTTTTTTAAACAACTATGTATTTTCTGGTTTTGCCTTCGAAGTAGTTTGTCACTTTGTTTAAATGAATAACTAAGTATTGTTTCACAGTGACCTGTAATCTCATTCAGATCTTATTTATTTAGCGTTTAGAACCTTTTGACATTTTTGACAATTTTCCAAAATCAAATTCTAAGTGGAGTGAGTCTTTTTGCCCTCAAACTAACCTAGAAATTTTCTAGAGAGCCCCTGGCAAAATCTCAAAGAATCTGTCTCTCACGTTGTGAAAGACCTATGTTACACTAATCAGGTTTATTTGGTGTGTTAAATTCCTTGGGAAATATTGCCGTACAAGAAATGATGACAGACCTTCTTAGGTTATATATGTATGGGTATGTGTTACTAATGTAAGTATTTCAGAAATACATGGAGTTCACAGACAACAGCCATATTGACAGATTTCTGCTTATGTCAATGTATTGTGTGTTGCAGGAAGAACTCATTTTCCTTATCAAATGGACTCTCATTAGAACTTCAGCCATAGCCATTTAAAAATCTTTTTTTCATTCACAGACAAGTTGTTTTACTCTCATTCTTCTCTGAAAACATTTACCATCAGCTGTAGGCCAGAATGTTCCATGATGGCATCAGTTGAATAACTTCACTATGCCACTGGACTAAGAATTTCCAGAACTAATTCAGAAGTTGATGAATTAGTACAACTGTCAACCCAAGAACAAGCAGAATAAGAGTTAATTACATGGAACTGATCGAGGATAATTATACTTTTTTATGTCTCTTTGAAATATTGCTGGTTCTTTAATGTTTTGATTTCCGGATTTAAAGAATCGTTTTTACTTTCCTCTTAAGCTGTGTAGTGATTATACCTTTGTGAACAAACAGGAAATATTTACTTTTTCTCCCTAACTGATCCCTTCAGAATTCAGAAACTCTTAGTAATTCATTCTTATTTTCACAACAATGTAGTTATCTGCATGAGTTTAATAAGAATTTGTTTTTGTAACGGGATACAATTGGTTATACCAGCAGGGCTTTTCCTGCAATGTTGTGTTTGTGAGTGGTGTGCATGGAACCCGGTTTAAGGACGTAAGGTTGACCTTATGGAGCCAGTGCTCTTGGAAAAACTGGTCTGGTGTCTGGCTTAGAGGGTTCCCAGCCTTATATGTGAGGAAGGAAGGTCACTTTTTTTTAAAAAAAAGATTTTATTTATTCATTTTTAGAGAGAGGGGAAGGGGGCGCAGAAAGAGAGAGAGAAACATTGATGTGGGAGAGATACATGGAGAGGTTGCCTCTCACACACCCGCAAATGGGGACCTGGCCTGCAACCCAGGCATGTGCCCTGACTGGGACTCGAACTGGTGACCTTTCAGCTTGTAGGCCAGCATTCAGTCCACTGAGCCACACCTGCCAGGGTGGAAAGCCACTTTCTCATAGGCCTAGGAACCTCAGGATGTGTTAGGGGATATTTACCCAAATCTCTAGGTATGGGAGATGAAGTCTGGTGGCTAATTCCTGGATTGACTTCCTAGCCTTGAGAGGCCTTTAAAAGTCTAATCCGAGATTTCTTATGAAGAGTTCCAGCAAAAGTAAACTAACAAAGAGCATATATGGTCAGTTGGTACTCTTGCTGCACTTACGTAAATAATCAGAACAAATCTGATGGGACCACAATTATTTTGTACACAAGAATTAAAAGTTTGTAGAGGAAAAAGATTTTTTTTTTCCAGTGCTGAACTATAGTGTACTGTGGTGGAGTCCATCTTACACATTTTGCCAGTTTATACCAAATTCCCAGTTCTCTGTGTCCGCTGATACCTGCTAAAACTCACCAAACTAATCTTCCCAACTTTTCTCCTGCCCTCCTGCCTTGGCATCACTGAGAACTAAAACTGCCGCTTTCCTGAAACCCTACAAGTTGAAGCTGAACGACTTGATATAAGCTTAAAAAATAATGACTACAACAGGTTATGTATGGGCAACCTTTGTGCCTGCGGCTGAATGGGCCACAGAGTCCAGCAGAACACCCGACGGCGTCGCCAGAGGCATTCAGACTGCAAGCCGGGGAAATTCTTCAGATGGCTGCGTCATTCTCACTTTGTAGTTCAGGGACGCTTGAAATTCAAGTCTGAAAAATCTCGGCTTGCTGCCCTCTGGACTCAGGAACTGAGTTTCTGGCTATTAATTTTTATTTTTCTCTTACTCCCATAGAAACTCTCCTTATTAAATGCCTCACTGCTGGCACCGGTGAGCACATGTCCTCCAGCACCAGGTCCCAGCAGAAGCTCACCTGGTCCTTGGTGAACAAAGGCTGCTGAGTGAGAAAATAGACTGATACTGTTCAGAGGAAAGAAAAATGCTCTTTCCTTGAACGAGAGAGGGTACCAACAAAGATTCTTTGACCAAATTTTAGACTCCTGAAAGTTTTTCTCCTAGGCCCATCTGTGTACTTCCTTGTAAAGTGCAGTTTTAGCAAGCACTCGGGTAAGTTATTTTAGCAGGAAGCCTCCACCCTTGATAAGTGATTGAAGTTCTTATCTTCCACACTCCCCCAGGTGATGGTTGATCTCCCTGGCCTTTCTTTGGTAGGAATTCGGTTAGGTCTGTTAGCCAGAACGCTCCCTCCCCCCAGGTGTTGCCTCTTAGTAATTTTCCATCAGTGGCCTTGGCTGACCACCCTGCTCCTTGACTATAAATTCCCGCTTGACCGTGTGGTATTTGGAGTTGAGCCCTATCTCTTCCTCCATAGAAAAATTTCATCACAGTGGTCCTTATACCAATAGAGAGAACCTGTACCACCTTGAATAAGGTCTTTTTTACTGGGTTTTAACAAATGTCATTGAATATTTTCCCCTTTTGACACAGGGAGTTTTTTCCTGGACATGTGGTATCACAGAAATGAGATTTGCTAGAATGGCTCTGGCTCACAGAAATGGTGGGGGAAAGAAAGGATAAAGGAATGGGGGATGTGGAACCTTCGATTCCTCAGGTCATGTGGTCATCCGTGGTGTGGAGCAGTAGGCTGTGTGGCTCTCAGTTACTAAAAGTAGAAGTTGTCAGGGAATTTAGAGATGGATCCAATAGCCAGAGCATTGGTTCAGTCCCTTGGTTATTACCTGTAATAGCTAAAATGAAATTAAAAGAGGGTGCTGGGTCAACCTTGATGCTAGAACAAGCTCAGCTTTCAGAGAGTCTGAGCTTTGGCCACTAGCCTCAAAGCTGGCCTCCAAGGGAAAAATTAGGCAAGGACACAGAAAGGACCTTTAGACTTCTGGTCACCAAGAAAGTTGGTGTGTGGGAAGGGCAAAACCAAGAAACTAGATGAAACCAGGGAGTATAGTGTGAAGGAGTGGTTTCATTTTTTGGATGGGTAACAGCTTCCAGAAGAACCTTCACTAAAATGTACTGTGAGAGTAATTAATTTCGGAGCAATGTCTGGTTTTAAATTCTGCAATGGAGGAAGAGCATGTTTGGGTTGAGGTAGGATTTATAGCTCATTATGGAGCAATCACAGATGGCTGTATGTGATCCAGGCACATAGGTTATTCCTGGAGGGGACAGCCAGGCTGGTGGACTTCCTCAAATCCCCTGTAAAATCTCTTTACCCTGAGGGAAGGGGACTGACTGCCCACTTGCCCCATAAATGCCAGGTGGAACACCTCTTGACGAAGTAGATGGCAAGTTTTCTGTAGTAGCCTTGTGGTATTATCTTTATGATAACAGGAATACTCACCTGCTGAATATGCCTGTATCTGAGTTCATGGTAAATTCTGTAGGTGCGGGGGACTCTTTCACGGACACTCCATGTAACCTTATTGCTGCAAAACCAACGGGTAGTCGGGGAAGCCTTCTGTATTTGCTGTCTCAGCTTTGCAACTGGGTCTCAGATGCTGATAAAAACATTAGGTTAATTAAACAGGTGAATGGGGAAAAGCAGAAGAGAGAGTCAATAAACTGGTCTTAAAAAAGTGAATAAAGCAAATATGCTAGGGACAAAATAAAGGAAAAAGAAAAGGAAGAATCACTGGACCCCCCCCCCCCCCAGCAGAATAGAAAGCTTTAGAGGGTTATTAAGAAATGGGGTGAATCAAACAGGCATTGATGGGGTAAAAACAAAAGTTTTAACGTAGGACTACCTAGGTTTGGGCAGGCCAGAAGGCTCTCCTGCTCTTCAAGCTTTAGAGTGCCCCAAACAAGTCTGCTCTGTTTACTTCAGTTTGGTGAAAGTTCAAAGTCCAAAAGCAGAGATTACAGTGAGAAACCTGACCGGCAATTGCTTGAGACATTGGTCAGGCAGATTAAATTAGATAAAAATTGACATAAGGGCCAAAGTAGCTTGGCTGAACTGATGGGGGCAGGGGTGGAGGGTGGATCCAAAGCCTCTTGCGTAAGAGGGGGTCAAATGGTCAGGAGTTGGAGCAGTTTTCAGGATTCTTTGGTATGGGAACCTCTTAAACGGTGGTGCTAAAGCCACTGGTGAAGCCATGGTGTAATTGAGAGATATGAAAGTTGCAATGTTAAATGGGCTTTATATAAAGAAATCGTGTCTCTTTTATGTGAATGTATTATGGAAATGATGTTATATCTGGCTGGGGAACACTTATCCCTATGTGGTACTGTAAAACCAAAACCTGTTAATAAAGTCCTAATGGAGGTTACAGCAAGGGATATGAGGTCAAAGTGTGTGGGCATGCGTGTTTGAAAAGGCTTATACCTGATTGTGTTATGGAAGTGGACGTTGTAGCTGACTGGGGAATGTTTCCTCTACCTGTTACTGTAAAACCGAAGGCATAGAAACCTACCCTTCAGGCAACATTAATTGGACATTCTAAACAGGAACCAGTAAGACTGCCCACCCCACACAGTGTCTAGTGGAAGGTGGAGTGCTGGCGTGGACACATTCTCTGTGTGGTGGCCCCGTGTGCGCATGGCAGATGGGGCTGAGGGCACAAACCTCTGAGTGTCTCTGGAGCGACTGATCCGGAGACTTTGGACCGGAGCATTTCCATTTGAAGGGCAATTATTTATTTGCTTGCTGTTGGACATTAATTGAAACCACCATGATGACTAAAAGTCATAAAATAATTGTGAAACCTGAAATACCCATGATATCTTGCATAATGTCAGATAAACACTCCATTTCCGCTCAGAAGAGCGCCATAATAAAATGGAGATTTTAGGCAGGGTCGTCATGCTGCCTGGGGAATGCAAGGAGAGAGACTGAAGAGCAGAGAGCCATTTCCCCGACTGACTTTGGAACTGTGCCAGCTTCTGTGGTCCTATTGGCACTGCCCCCGTAGACAGCTCATAACTGACTGACAAGGAGCTGCTTGGTCTGTGGATGGCGGTTCCAAGATGAATGGCTAACATCCTATTTGGAAGGCTACCACTTTGAGGGAGGTAAAGACAAATTGGCTCAGTGGGCTGAATTCCCATGCTACTTTCCTAGCAGTAATGGAAGAATAATGGTAAAAAGCCCGTGTTTGTTGGGGTTTTTATAATAGTACTAACTCACAGGCAATGGCCGGGGCCTGGCTGTAGGTCAGGCAGAAGAGCAGTGGAAACCTGGCCTAGAAAGGGATGTCCACGTGGGGCACAGATAGTCCTGTGGAAATCACTTTGAGACTTTGAGGGGTGCATTAAAACAGGACATGTTGATTACCATCAGAAGGGACCCCTTCCAGGCTTAGCAGGTGATTGGAATCAGCAAGCAGATATCCCTGTGGCTCCAGAAAGTGGGTGGATGTGGGGGCACTGCAGCAGCGCAGAGATGGGCAGAAGCTGCATGGGCTCCTCTTGCACCCTCTGAGGCTCAGAATGCTGGTAAGCGCTGTTCTGGCTGCCAGGAAAAGATTCAGACCGTAAGATGGCTGTGTGGCGGATTCTCTGGTGGGAAGGCCCTGAGCGGGGCTGGCAAGTGATACCAATGCCAGTACAGCCCTCGGGGGCTACAAATGGGGCCTGACCGGAATGCACCCACGGTGCTTTACCTGATGGCATTTGCAAATGCTCGGGGTGCTATAAAAGAACCGGACGGCAGGTGATTGTACCAGTTTGGGTGGCTGGCCATGATTTCTGGGGACCAGGGGGTACACTTTACAGCCCATAATGCCCAACAGTGGGCAGGGAGATGTCCTCCTCAGAGTACAGTAAGTCCTCACTTAACATCACCGACAGGTTCTTGGAACTGTGGTGAGGTAATGTGCAATGAAGCCGGTTTTACTGTAGGCTAATTGATACAAACAAATTTCTGCAGCATCTCGTCACTGTTTCAAGGGAATGATGTCTTTGAGGACGTGCTGTAGCAGTGGGATAGAAAATTAGGATGGGTGGCGAAAGCACTGGTTGTCTTCCAACGGGGGAGGTAAAGATGGGAAGGACTGGCTTACACACCTTCCCGAGAGTATGCTCACCCCCAGCGTCTGATGGCCCCAGCGGACAGAGTTGGAGTCCTCTTTTTCTGTGGATGCGTGGAAGGGGGATGGGGCAGGATGCTGGAAGGATGATGCATTTCTCACTAATGGAGGAGTGTGCTGGCATAACGACTGTACTTTTTTCTTCTCCATGCACCTCAACTTTTTT
The DNA here is from genome assembly GCA_004027475.1 of Anoura caudifer. NCBI lineage: Eukaryota > Metazoa > Chordata > Mammalia > Chiroptera > Phyllostomidae > Anoura > Anoura caudifer. The sequence goes on along the minus strand of PVKU01000572.1, from coordinate 365,295 downwards.
TCCTGCTTGATGAAGTGGCCACAGGGCCAGAGCTGCAAAATGCAGGTGCTGGAAACAGGGATGATGCCTAACAAGAAATTATATTTTTAAATTTTAGGTCAGAATTCCTGAGGGCATAACGGGGTAGATTGTGCTTTCACCCCATCTAGCAAAATTGAGATTAACAGTGAATGCCAGTATATTGACTGGTGGTAAAAAAAATAGCTCAGTAGTTCTTGCACCTGTGTGACTTTACCCTAACTGAATGGAGTGAACCGAGGGGAGGCGCTTGCTAGACTAGTATTGCTGTTTGCAGTCTAGACCAGCTCAGTGGCTGAACCTGATGTCCCTTCCAAGGGTGGGAGGGTTTGGGTATAAATAGAAGGAGCAATAGCAGCCGAAGGTGAAGGAACAAGTAAGTGGTTGCGGAGTGGGGGGAATCCAAATTAATACCTCAGGAGGGGCTCATGTAGGAGACGGTGTTGCCTGTTAGCTCAGGTATACCAGTCGGCTGAAAGGGAGGAACCCTGTGTTTGCCCAGACCCCTCCTGCCTGGGAAGCTGACAAGACTGAATGGAAGCCTGCTAACCCAAGTGGCCTTGCCTGGAAGACATCTTTCACTTACAGTGTTTTGCTGTTAGGGGTTCTGTGGCCATACACTGAGAGGATGGGCTGTGGAATAATAGGAAAAAATACATACCGATCTCTGCTGCTGGTTCCTGGCACAGAGCTCTTGAAACCCTTGTAATTTCCTAAGTGACAAGATCACTTATAGGAGGAGCTTCTTTTGTTCTGATACTTAGTCTTGGAAATTTTTAATTGCTTCATACCACAAAGTGGTGAACTGAAAATGAATCCTTTTAAAAAAGGTACAGATTAGAATTTCTTTCCATTTAAGGACCCTCATGTTTTCCTCGGTTGATACTATCTACCTTTATTTTCCATTTCCTCCTCCTCCTCCCATTTGTGTCCATATTTTCACCACACTTACAGAGAAGTGAGACGAGCTATGGGGATGAGCATGCAGTGCGCAAGAAACCTGTTTCATTCTGATCAGCGCAGGTAGTACTCTTCTCCATTGGCCTCTAGGCCTCCATAGGCAGGAGTCGAGAGGAAACTTTTCTTGCTTTGGAGTGGAGACTTGCTGTTCCAAGTCTGCACTCCAGAGTAAAAACTGTGCTTGTTCTGGAAAGATTCTGTGCCCCTTCTTTCCCCTTAGCCCTCAGATCCTCAGCACCAAGCAGTGTTTGCCATGAGACCATCAGCACTGGTCTTACTACGCCCATCATTCTTCTTTACCAGTCTCCACGGGAATCTCAGGGCTTGCAGGTTCTCTCCCCTCTCCCAGATACACGCCGGCCCAATTCTTGGCTTTATTTTTATCTTTAGCAGCCATCATCTTCTGATATGCTACATGTTTTACTCCGTCTTCTTTTCAGGAGAATTATAAATATCTTCAAGGCATGGATTTTTATCTGTTTACTCATTGCTGTAGATCAGCGATTTTTCAACCAGTGTGCCACAAGAACTTTTAAAACATGCAATACATGACTGTTTAGTTGGGGGCACTGACCTCTTGTCCCTTAGATTGTCAGATTAAAAAAAAACAGCCAACATAACAATAACTGTCCGGTGTGAATGGCAATAAATATATTTTTCGTGTGCCTTAGAATTTTAGTAATTTATGTGTGCTATGAGATGAAAAAGGTTGAAGATCTCTGCTGTAGATGAACGGTGACCTGCAGTGGATACTCAGAAATATTTGTTGAGTGAATGCGGTAAATGAGTTACAGAACGTGTGTGGCCGTGCCTTTTGTGGGAGGTTAGGAAAAACTCTCAAAGAAATTAAATAGTTCTCTCTCATTTGCTCTGCTAATAATCTTATTAAATGATTTATTTTTAAGGTACTTCATTCTCCATACTAAACATTGTGAATGAATTAGAGTTTTATCTTAACTAATTATTTGTATTTTAAGATCATCTTTTTAAAAAGGAAAAATTTGAAATATAAGTACATTATATTACTAATTCTAACATACTGTCTGGGATGTTTTGTCTGATTGCACCAAAATTCACAAAAATTTTTGTGTGCACAAATAATCTTTCATTTATTCTGATAATCTTTTTCTTTAATAGGGCTTTGCAACATCTATTAGATATTTACTAAATATTATTGAATGATCTGTTGAATACAGAGTGTCATCATGGCTTGCAGCTGTAATTTGAGGAGTTTTTAATAAGTCTACAACTTCATTGGGTCCTGTGAATTTAGAAATACCAGCCGTGCATTTCTAAAGTTGGGATACTTCAGAGGCATTGTGGATGGCTTTCACAGACCCTGTCTTTTTAGGTGCTGGCAGAAGTACCAGTTTTATTCTTTAAAATGTGCAGAATGACTGGCGAATCCTAAGGCACATTTAGGGGGAGGGGAGTGCACTGCAGTCGTGTTTTCAGAATCCCATGTCTGTTCTTGGCTTGCACACTGGTGTGATGAACTGTTCACTTCCAACAGTCATGTCAAAGCACAGTGTGCTTTTCTTTCATTGCATTAAGGATTTTAACACATTTCTTCTGTACCCTGGTCTGTTTGGGGATGTGGTGAACAGAAAATGTGAGCCCGTGAAATTGGAATCCAGAGGCAATATTTAGTTTACTGCTTCACTTCATTGCAGAGGAACAGTTCCAGGCAAGTAAGGTTTTACCTTTGGAAGTGGATTACAGCTGCATGTAAATAGGTGAACACTCCGAAAAGGTGACAGTACTGGACATCATCCTATTCTGGGTCTAGTATTATATAATAAACTACTATTTACACACTGACCTGTGTGCTAAGCATTTTGTTTATAGCCTTTTAATTTTCTGAGCAATCTAGTGAGGCTGGTACTGCTGTTCTCATTTAACAGTAGAGGAGGCTGAAGTTTAGAGCGGTGAAGTAACTGGCCCAAGGTCCCAGAACCAGGCATGCGGAAACTGTTTTAAACGCAACTGTAGAATTTATATCCCCTTTTGTGGTGGCTATATTCCCCTTATGAAGCAATATTTTCATTCATTAAGAACCTAGGGAGAGGTAATGGAAGAAAATAAAACATGCTTCTTATTCTTGAAGTGAATGCTCTTTCATCTTCCCACGACCTTCAACTTTTTGGATTCACAGAAGTGTTGTACACTGCGTTACAAATAAGTAACACAGATGAGGGATAGAAAGTTTATTTGGAGTAGTGTTATGTTTAATGTATAAAAATTTCCAGGAAGCATTTACTCCTGAAGGAGCGTCTCAGAGCTCATTTGCTCCTGTTTCGGGCAGTTCTAACGGGCACTGGGGTTCCTGGCCTGTAGCAGGGATGAGCAGGAATAAATCTAGAGACATTTCAAACAGCTCCCCTACAGACAGGAAGGCTGACTTTTGGTGTAAAGCTCTTAGTGGTAAAGAAAAAGCAAACTTAAAAGCAGACAATTTTAAGAGTTGTTTTGTAATCTTTGTATTTTAAAAGTAAATTAGGCTAGATATACTCCAACAATACGAATTTCCATTTACAAAAGGAAGGGAAAATTATTTTGGATAAATATGTGAAGCATTGTCATTCCCAAACTGTTGGATATAGTGTGTTCTTTTAACTTTCGCAAAGGATTCCTTTAAAAAAGTTTAGTTATTGTTGAAGTCCACAGTTTTGCCTGTCGGCGCTGCAGATGATTCAGAAATGTGCTCGTGTGCCTGGAGAAGAAAACCCCTGCGTCTCTGTAGCTGCATGCGGGACTTTGCAGTTAGCTCGCAGAACTGGTTCCCCTCCACGGCCTGTGGGGGTTGCTCTGTGCAGCCTCTAAATTATTTACACCCTGATGGTACTAAACGACTGCATTAATGGCACCTCTGGCTCCACATGATCCCAAGAACGTTAATAATTCATTAATAATTCATCGTTTATTACAGATACATCCCTGTAGGTTAGTATGAGTGGGAGCTGAGTTTACAACACTGAAATAAGGCCTTCTTTGAGACCTTTACTCTTGAAACATTGTATCCATAAATAGATGTTAGTGGTGTAAAAAATAAAGGAAAGATTATTGACTGTTACAAAGTGTTAGACTCTAGGTGATGTTGATCAAGCGCTGGTTTACTTAAGTTTTTAACTACATCTTAGGGATATGTCAAGGGGAGAATCTTTGAAAGACAGTTCTCTGTTTTGGGACTCTGGTTTTAAAAAACAGGCAAATTAGCATTACCTTATACAAAGTAAATGGAATTAATGATTAGCCACTGGGAAGAATAGTGAGAGACTTTAATTTTTAAGATTATCCAAATTCTTAATCTAAGAGTTTTACATCTGATATTTGAAGTCTTCCAATCAGTCTTCTTCAGCCTTTTGGAAGTATGTTTTATTTTGAGAGAGATGGGGAGGGAGGGAGAAAGAAAGGGAAAGAAATATTGATGTGTGAGAGGAACATTGGTCAGTTGCCTCTTGCAGGAACCCTGACCAGGGATGGAACCTGCAACCCAGGCAGGTGCCCTGACCATGAATCTAACTGGGACGTTTTACTTTTCCTGATGACTCCCAGCCAATCGAGCCACACCCCTCAGGGCTTGAGAGTACTAAAAGAAAGTTAGTTTTATGCATTTCCAATGAGGGGACATATAGTGGAGTTGACGTTGAATTTATGTTTGCAGTTTTGAAGTGATTCCACTTCCCTGTACTGTAAATGTATCTTTTGAAAAAGTCTTAAAGGGCCCTGGCTGTTGTGGCTCAGTGGGCTGAGTGCCAGTCTGAGGACCAAAAGGTGGTCAGTTCAATTCCCAGTTCAGGGCACATGCCTGGGTTGCAGGCCAGGTCCTCAGTTAGGGGCGGTGTATGAGAGGCAACCAATCAATGTTTCTCTCCACCTCTTTTTCCCCTCCCTTCCCTTCCCTAAAACTGAATAAATAAAATCTAAAAAAAAGTTACAAAGATTACTAATGTTGACAGTGTTTGTAGTTGTAGCATTAGCACAGTGTCTGGCCTGTGGTTCAGTAAGTGTTTGCATGAATAGCTGATGTTCAGATCAATCCATGTAATTCTAGCTAGATTCTTCCTGTTTCAATAAGTTAAACAACTATACCAACTTTTACTGGTTGCTTTCTATGATAGTACTACTTTGGGAGTGTATTCCAGTTCACTGTTAGTGTTTTTAAATTCATTCAGTGTGGATTTGTTGCAGAAGAGTCCAGAGAGCCTCATTATATGGGATTCTGACCTATGAGATCTATATTCTTAAGACAACATTGCTTTGTAGAGAGGCCCCAAAGCATTTCAGGTATCCTTTGGGTGCCATTGAAACACCTTAGAGGTTCTTTAAAGATACTGAGAAAGTTCCTCCTTCCCCCAATAGAGACACTGAACTGTTTTTTTACTGATACTAAATTCAGTGGTTTATACCATGTTGGGTTTACAAAGTTTACACAAAGTTGAGTTTGATTTGATTGCTTTCTATTTCTGTAATAATGGTTTCATTACAACTGATTTATTTGGTCATCATTGACATTCATGAGAGAACCATAAGAGATGAGTTGTAGTCAAGAGTTACCCAGCCCAGGGAGGTTAGGGTAGGGTTTGGGAAGGTGTTAGAAGCACTGTTACTAAAATGAAAGCCCTCAATCTGTAAAAGAAAAAAAATTAAATTTCAGCCCGCATGAGACGTGGCATTAAATCATTGAATCATTGTACGCTAGTCTGGCATAAGAATGCTATTAGTTGTCTATTTGCCAGACAAGCCACCTTGGAGCAGAATATGGAAGGAATATCTAACTTAGAACAGCTGTATTTCTCCTTCAGCTGAAACACCACAGTAAGTACCGTGTTTTCCCATGTATAATGCGTACCAATGGTTTTACGCACATTTTACACGTGATTATTATGCCTATTATTATACCCATGGTATGCAATCATTATACCCAGGTATAATGTGCATGCTTAGTTTTCCCTAAAAAAAAATTTGGGCAAAAAACTCATTATACTTGGCAAAATACAGTAAACACCTTATCAGTTGTGTGGAATTCTGTGTTTGTTGTTTAGTAGCAAGTGTGAATTGGTATAAATCTGAATATAAGATTTTATGTGGAGCAAATTCATATATTTTATATTTCCCATCACCTCTCCATTAATGAGTGTCCTTGAGCTGATACCTGGTGCCAGATATCTTGGAATAAAGGTTTTAGAACTTGTGAAAAAGTAATGGTTTGATCCAGTCTTAGTTATGTTACAGTGTAAGTTAAGCTCTTAGATGAAAGTGGTTAGGTTTTAGAGATGGACATGAATCTAGCTGAGAACAAATGTTCTGTGATAGAGACATCGTTCAGACCTGCATGCATCTGTCAGCTGCCTGCGGTGGCACAGCGAGACAAAGTGATCTGTAATTTTTCTCTAGTGTGTCCCTGTTACTAGCCATATTGTAATGTATAATACATCTCTTGGGCTGACAGCTTGTGTGGGCTCACTTCCACCTCAGGCTTGTAAAGATGCCCGGAAGCATCAAGGTGAAGTTTTTTTTTTTAAGCCTATTTAAATATTTGGGCTAAAGGCTAATTTTGGAGAAATCTCTGCTATATTTAATAAACTTTTTAATAGAAGTGAGATGGAATTTCAAGTTTATGGCTTCCTCACTTATTAGCTATGTGACCTTGGGTGGACAGATTATCACTGTCTGTCCATTGTTGTATCAGGAAGGTAGGATTGTAAGAGTATTTGTGACATAAGGTGGTTGTGTGGATTTAGGCAGTTCCTATGTTTAAAGTGTATGGGAGAGTGTCTGGCATTGAAACGTTAAGCTGCCACCACCACCACCACCATTGTTTGGAGTAAGATGATTTTCCTTTCCCCGAAGCTAGATTGCTTTTATTTTTTATTTATAGATTTTCAAAGTTTTATTTATTCATTTTTAGAGGAAGGGAGGGAGAGAAACACCAGTGTGTGGTTGCCTCTCACGCTACCCCTACTGGGGACCTGGCCTACAGCCCAGGCAAATGCCCTGACTGGGAGTTGAACTGGCCACCCTTTGGTTCCACAGGCCAGCACTCAGTCCGCTAGGCTTCAGAAAAGGCTGTTTTTTCTTTTTTGAAGGAAGACCATGTCTCTATCGAGGATATAGTCAACCCCAATTCTAATATAGAAGTTCATTGTCTTGACTTGTGAAATCTCCCAAGGTTGTCTTCAGCTAAAGTGTAATTTAACATTGTTATATATCATACTATATATTCTGTAAAGTATATGTTACTTTAAAAAGGACATATTTAGCCCTGACTGGTGTGGCTCAAGTTGGTTAGGGTGTCATTCCACAAAGCTAAAGGTCACTGATTCAATTCCTGGTCAGGGCATGTGCCTGGGTTGCGGGTTTGGTCCCCAGTCAGGACCCATGTTAGAGGCAACCAATCAGTGTTTCTGTCTCACATCAATGTTTTTCATCCTCTTTCCCTCCCTTCCCCTTTCTCTAAAAATAAATAAAATATTTTAAAAATTAAAAGTACATATTTATATTATATTACTTAAAGAAAGTATATATTTCAAGTATGTAAAGTATAGTATGTTATAATAAAGCATAATATCACCAAAATGGATGAAGATGCTATGAAATGATCTGCAAGATCCATTGGTGAGTGAAAAAAGCAAGGGCAAAGTAAGGTGTGACCAAGGTAGAAATTTGCTGGTACGTGCAACCTGGCAGTCTACACAAGAGGTGGGATATTTTCATCTGTTGCTGCGGGGAAGGGGAACTGGATGGCTGGAGTCAAGGGTGGGAGACTTTTTACTGTATGTCCTTTTATTAATTACTGAATCTTGTGAATGTATTTTTTAGTTACTAAAAAATCTATAAAAATGAAAAAGTAAAATAGCTATTTTGGAATCCAGGTAAATTTTTATTCATGCTTTATAAACATTCTTTTTGTCTGTTCTACTCCAATTCGTATTTGATAGGGCTTTTAGATTCCTGTTTTAGTTTACTTAAAAAAATTTTTTTAAGGTTCCTATTTTAGTTTAGTTTTTTTTAAAAGTCTGCCTTCCAGCACTAAACTAAGAATGCTAATTTGTCCTCCATTAGGGATTTGAGTCATAATCGGTTGTCTAACTGGAACATCAGCTTGGAATCTCAGACGTTACAAGAAGTGTAAGTTATTTTACTTAAATGTACATTAAATTCAAGGTGATTTAATGACCTATGAATTTGAGGGTGTTTAATTTAAATTAAAAGACATTGTTTAAAAACTTAAACTATCATCTTTGGCTTTATTGTCACAAACTGTGGGCATCGTGATTTGGGTTGATGATTGTAAGTTGCGAACTGTAGAAATATCCTTTTGAGGGGGGCAAAAGTAAGATTTTTTTCCCTTGAGAGTAAATATGTTTTGTTTGGTTTTTGCCAAAGTTTAAGCCAATGAAAAACTCTGTTGTGTAAACTTTTTTTTAATGTCTAAAATGGAAGCATCATGTCTATAGTAGATTTATAAGAAATACAGTACTTTTGGTGTCATTTTGAATGTGGTGGTTAATATAATTCAGTTTTTCACTTTGCTGAAGTTTTTCCTTTAATACTGAGATACAGTATTATGTATTCTTTGGAGGAAATTTTCTCAGATGCAGGGTGGCGCAGCAGTAGGGTTTACAGTTGTGAGTATGTGAAACATGGACTTTATTCTTATATTATTGTTATGAGTACTGTATTGTGTTCTATACAAACAACAGTGAATGTGCTGTCGCCCCACCCTGTGCCAATACTCTCAGTTGCTGCACGGGGACGTTCCCAGAGGAACAGCTGCGAGCCTGTTGTGCTTTTGCCCTAAACACCCTCAGAGCTGTTTTTCTTTTTCAATTCTTGCTGCTGACAAGGTAGCTCGTGCTCTCAATGTCCCTGTGTTCTGTTCTTCCCTGCCCCGGACTGACTGCTTCTAATCTGCGGTGGAGTGGGTGGACAGTTGACAAGCTTATTAGCCGAAAAGAGTAGGCACCGTGGAAAGGTGTGAAAAGGCTTCCATGGGAAGTGCATGAGCTTCTTTATTACATGGACTTTGTAACTTCGTTTGGTTCCTTGGAGGCCTTTTACTTAGGTTTTTTTTCCTGTATTTTAAATTGTTGAGGTTCACTGATTGAAAACCATGTTAATGAAATGTGATGGTTAGATTTGCTACTAAAACGTTTGAGACAATCTGTTTTAAAGAGCTGCTGGGATCAGATGGTGCCATGTCATGTCATCTGCAAAATTTAATCATAGTCTCCGTCTCTGGCTTGGTAAATTTCATCTGTGCTCTCAAGCAATCCTCCCTCACTTTGAATAACTTTAAAACATATATGTATTTTTTCATATTTGTGTGTATATTTTTAAAATTTATATAGTTTATAATTCCATTATAAAGATAAAGAAGATATGGATGTGTTAATTATTCTTTCTTTGTTTAAGAAGGACGTGAAGTAGCTTCCTTAAAGTAACTATTCAAAGAACCTTAGTGGCATTAAAAGTATTAAATGTGACAGTATTTCCTAACCTTTTAAATATTGGCATCCATCATAGATCTGTACCATGAAAAAGCATTTCTTAGTAAAACCTCTACTTTCTCATTATACATTTAGTCTAACTCATTCTGAGTCATAGGCTTTTTTTCAAATGCGGTACCTGTCTTAAAGAACATGTATTAGCTAGTAAACCAGAACTCAAGAAGTAACATTTCTCTCACTAAACTTTGAAATCTTATTTTCCTCCTGTGCCTAGGAAAATGAATTATAATGAGCTAACAGAAATCCCGTATTTTGGAGAACCAACCTCTAACATCACTGTACTGTCATTGTAAGTAAGATTTCGGATCTTTCACTTAAATTATAAAGAGTACACAATTTTTTTGTTTGTTTTAGGTACCCTTATTGTTGATCCCAATTATTTAACATTCTTTTTTTTAAAATAATTTTTAAAAGATTTTACTTATTTATTTTTAGAGGAGAAGGGAGGGAGAACCATTGATGTATGATTACCTCTCGATCGCCCCCTGCTGGGGACCTGGCCCGCAACCCATGCATGTGCCCTGACTGGGGATCAAACTGGAAATTCCTTGGTTTGAAGGCCAGCACTCAGCCCCCTGAGCCACACCAGCCAGGGCTAATTATTTAATGTTCTTGTGGCCTGGGGTAGATCACTGGCAGTAGCTTCAATATAATCTTTGTTTTGTAGAGTCCATAATACAATTGCAGAAATAAATGCAGAGGTGTTCCAGTTTTACCCTGCTCTCGAGAGTTTAGATCTCAGCTCAAATATAATATCAGAAATCAAGACATCTTCATTTCCTCGAATGCAGCTTAAATACCTGTAAGTTAAATAGTTTAAACTAGATTTACTTTAAAGTGCATGTTTACTGTTTATTGACCCTTATCTTTCCAGAAATATCTGTTGTTGTGATTTTGATATGCTTACATGAAACAAGCCTATGGTCAGTTTTTTGGGGGTTTGGGGGTTGTTGGTTTTTTCCTCCCCTTAAAGAAAAATTGCATTATTATCAGAAAATATTGTTATATATTTAGGGTAATTTTTGAGATTTAATTCTGGATTGCGTTTTACTAACAATTTTGTGAAAAGTAGATGGAGTGGTTTGTTAAAGAGTGGCCTAGCCTTTGATGATAATTAGCATGTGTTTAGTGTTTTACAGTTTACAAGTATATTCACATGCACTGTTTCAACCAGATGGATGTAGGTTTCATCCATATTTTGCAGTTGAGGAAACAAAGCAGTTAAATGATTTGTAAAACTGTGCACAGTTGCTAGTGGCAGAGCTGAAGCTCAGTCATAGCCTTGGGGCAGCTTTCCTGTAGTAGAGTTTTTCTTCCACTAATTTTTTGTTATCTTGTTCATTGTAGGAATTTGAGTAATAATAGGATAACCATCTTGGAGGCTGGTTGCTTTGATAATTTATCAAGTTCCTTATTGGTGGTGAAGTTAAACCGTAATAGAATTAGCATGATTCCACCCAAGATCTTTAAGCTACCTCACCTCCAGTTCTTGTGAGTAACTCAATAGGTGGATTTTTTTACAGTGTCTTTTCCTTTTTAATTATTATTAGAGCAAATTAGAAAACCAATTTTTCTGACTGTAAAACTACTTGTGTTAAAGGGAACTTAAAAGAAACAGGATTAAAGTTGTAGAAGGCCTAACATTTCAAGGGCTGGACTCCTTAAAATCTTTGAAAATGCAACGGAATGGAATTAGCAAACTTAAAGATGGAGCTTTCTTTGGCTTGGATAACATGGAAGAATTGTAAGTACTATGAACTAGAATAGGAGCTTAGGAAAGGGGAATGACTGGGGCTTTTTAGTGCCAAACAGCTAAAATGGTTGTTAATTATAAATATACAAGGTACATTAGTTCTTTTTCCCTTCTCTGATGTGGAATAAGTGTACACAAAGCTCTTTAAGTGTTGTTATCTAACTGACATTTTTGTCATTGTTCTTACAAACATTTCATCTAAATACTTTGTTCTCTTAATGTTTTGGTTGATGAAAATTATCAGAATTTATCCAGAAGAAGTATACCTCTTGGTGTCTTAACTTTATACCTGATTATTTTATTTTATTTTTTGCCTTTTTTTATTGTTCAATTACAGTTGTCCCCATTTCCCCCCATTACTCTCCCCTGCTTACCCAACCCCTCCCTCACCCAACCCCTCCCTCCCACATTCAGTCCTCCCCCCTGTTGTCTTTGTCCATGGGTCCTTTATAGACGTTCCCTGACTTGACCCTTCCCCTTCTTTCTCCCGTTATCCCCCTACCCCGTCCCCTCAGATCTATTTTAGACAGTCTTACTACCTTCTAACGCTAAACCTTAGGTAAGATACGAATATTTATTGAATAGAACTCATTGGCTTACTTGGATTAAACAAAGCTATATGTTTCTCTGAGTCAGACTTAATGGAGATTTTTGGAATCTTCTCATTGCACTGCCTTTTTTTTTAATGTATGTATTTAATTTTTGAGAAAGGGGAGGGGAGGGAGAAAGGGAGAGAAACATCAGTGTGCGAGAGAGCATTGATCAGCTGCCTCTTGCATGCCCCCAACTGAGGACCCACAACCCAGGCATGCGCCCTGACCAGGAATCAAGCGGGGGACCTTTCAGGTTTGCCTGACCCACTGAGCCACACAGTCAGGGCTAATGGCACTGCTACTTATAAAACATATTTTCTTCTTTTTTCTCTAATTCTGCAGAGAACTGGAGCATAATAACCTCACAGAGGTGAACAAAGGGTGGTTGTATGGCTTGCGAATGTTACAGCAGCTCCACGTGAGCCAGAACGCTGTGGAAAGGATCAGCCCCGACGCGTGGGAGTTCTGCCACAGACTGTCTGAACTGTGAGTGGCAGCTCGGGGGGTTCCGAGACTGGAGCAGGTTGGAGTAAACCGTCCCGGGGCCAGTAACGGAATCTAACCTCCCTCCTTATTAGAAACTGGTAGAAAGCTCTAGATTTGTCATGTAAATAGAATGAGGATGTGAAAGTTGAATTCCTTACCTTGCATGTTTCCTGTCCTCAGTGATTTGTCCTATAACCAGTTGACGCGCCTGGATGAATCTGCCTTTGTGGGTCTGAGCTTACTGGAGAGACTGAATTTGGGGGACAACAGAGTCTCTCACGTTGCTGATGGTGTATTTCGGTTTCTGTCCAATCTTCAGATACTGTAAGTACACCTGTCTTTTTTTTTTTTTTTGTATTTTTTTTAAAAAGCAGTAAAGCAACACTAAATGAAACACGAAATAATCTGCATACTTTTACATGTTAATATTTTGTGGTTCTTTTTGTCCTGTGCCTTGTGCACGACAATCTTACTTGTCTGTGTCCCCATAGCTAAATCTAATTTATCTCTAGCCAGTTCTGTTTGTGCTTTAATTCTGAATTAATCAACTAAACAACAGAGCATCTTGTGTGTGCCGGCTACTGTGGAATAAAACGCAGTTGCTAGTGTCAGGAATGCACATTTTCCCATTCCTCTAACCTTGAGCCCCCAATAGTGTGCCCGAACTACCATTTCTTATCTGAAAGGACATAGGGTGTGTAGCTCTGTCAGGGGAGCCATTCCCTGTTACCGATTTGTTGCGTGACTTCAGACAGAAAACAGTAACTAACATTTAATAATGATCTGGTGTGTGCCGGGTGCTTTTAGAATGCTAGGATTTCATTGTTCTTTTCCATATCAGGAGGCTGATGCTCAGAGAGATTAAAATGATTTATTTAAAATCACATAGCGTATAAAGGTTTGAACCAGGATTATAACCCAGGTCTCTGATATTAAAGCTCATCTGCTTTTACCATGCTGCCAGATGAATAAAATCGCTTAACCTTTCCTGGGTATCATTTTATTTGTCTCTTCACCCAGAGAAGATAGACAGGATTAGATGGTTGCTGAAGGCAATTTCAACTCTAAAATTTGGTGGTTCTGTTGAATATTACCACGATCATGGTATATAATTGAATGAAGAGGTAGTTTAATGAAATACAGTAATCTCAAAGAGCAGGACAAGGGAAAATGGTAATTAGTAGAATTTGTAGAGTCTCAAGATTCCTGAATTAGGGGACTTTCTGCTCATCAGGTTCAGAGATGATAGATAAATGGTCTCAGAAAAGAGGCAGGCTCCCAGACTTCGGGGCCTGACCAATGACGAGAGAGAAAGCATGATCATTTTCTAAAGGTGGTGTGTTTGTGTGCATGACTGTGCATTTGATTTTTTTTTTACTTAGTGAGGGTAGTCTTCCTTCAGAATTGACCTTAAAAAATTAAAAGTGATCACCCTCCTCCACCCTTCCTCTTTTCTGCATTATCAGAGGTGAAACTAGATCTGTTATCAGATTTGGGTTGCCTTTTGACCATCAAGAGATGACAAACAGGTTCTCTCAGTATACCACTGATTTTTATTTGTAATATTAAAATTCTGTAAAGTAACTGCAGAAGTAAAGGATTGTCTAATGCCACGGAGCTAGGTTGTTAAGGCATTTAAGGCAGCATTAAGATCAGATCTGAGAAATGCTGGCTTGCCAGAGGAGGTACACTTCTTACCATTTTGGTGAGGGAAGTTTATCTGTACTGTACTGTGCTCTGGAGGAAGGGGAGGGTCCTGAAGAGCTGAGCCGTGTTACTCCTTAGCAAAATAAAGCGAGCCTTGTTAGCTTTCGGTGCAAGTAAGAACCTGAGTGGGAAGAGTGATCTGCCTCCTTAGTGTAACTCAAACAAGTGTGCCTGTGTGTGTCTGTCTTACAAAGCAGAAAGCTTTGTGCTTTATTATAAGACGACTTAAGGAAGCAAAAGTAATGATCTTTAACTGGTATTTCTTCCATCAGGATGTGGCATGGTGCAATTGCATTTCCTCTGAGAACTGAGCAGTGGATCTTAATAGACCCATACTCCTCCTTTCAGAGAAAGCAGTGGTCCCTCCAGCACAGGGGCAGGGGCATGTCGTTCTCGTTTCCCAGGGCCATGTTTAGTAGCCATGGAGCTGCAAGACTGTGTTGACCTTGCTGCTGGTCAGCCCTTTTAGGTTAGGGGCCCGGGGGAAGGCTTGGCTTGCCTAGAAATCCCATTAGCCTGAATCAGATTTGTAAGCTATGTCTCCTGTATCTTGAAGTCCTCCTGCTTTTTGTGGGATCCTAACTATCAAGTGTTAATGTGCTAACACGTTTAGGGGCTATTAGCTAGGGCAATTTTACTCTTAGGAGATTGCTTAGTTTATTTATCAAGGCCAGCTTAATTTTCAGCTTATGAGAATCAGTTTTTACATGCTGATTGCAGATACTCTTTTTTTTTTTAACAAAAGGGTTGTCTTTATCTTAACTTAGCTCATGAAATAAGGATGACAATTAGCATGGCCATGTGGGAATGGTGCTTGATGGCGTAATGGTCACGTTGACTAACATAGCCTTTCTTTCCCTGACATTTTTGTAGAAACTTAAGAAACAATGAAATTTCATGGGCCATAGAAGATGCTAGTGAAGCCTTTGCTGGACTCACAAGTCTCACTAAATTGTATGTATCTAAAATATTTTCAAGAACCAGTTGTAAATGTGATTGGATTGTGTCTATTTGCTATGGTTGGAAAGTTTAAGCCTTTTGACTCATTCACTAAAAGAAGCTCTGTTGATTGTTTTTTGTTTTTGTGCGTTTTTTTCCATTCTGTTTTTTTGTGGTGAGACACTTCTATTGAAAGAGCATTTCCATGAGCACTTAAAAGGAAGTTGTTAATGGAACTTGAATTTCTATTTAAGTAAAAAAAAATGCACTGAGAAACCAGAGTTGAACCAGTGATCATGTGAGATGTGGGTAATCTACCTAACATGAGAGGGTTCTCTGGAGAAGTAAGATTTTGGATCTTCTTCCATGAGGATTCCTTTAAGCCTTCACACTTGTCTGAGTTTCTTTGCTAATGATTTCTTTGCTAGAAAGGGAGAAACTGGGACTATAATCCAATTTCTTCCATGAAGACTGCCAGTGTGTTGGCAGTCAGACGGTTACTCACGGGTACCTCGTTGATCTCTAACATCTTAATACAAGCCTTCATTCTGTGCTTGGCATTGGTTAATCATAAACGTTTGCAACGCACAGTAAGCTTATTTTCACCTTTATAGGTAAATGTTTGACTTAATGAATTTAATTTTGTTTAGTGGAGAGCTTTATTGGTCTGTTTGTATTTCAGAATCTTACAAGGAAATCAGATTAAATCAATTACAAAGAAAGCATTCATTGGTCTTGAATCCCTTGAGCATCTGTAAGTATTTTGCATATATTTTTCTCAGTGTATACATAATCTTTCCTATTAGCGTAACTTTTCTTGACCATTTAAAGTGCCTATAGAACTTAATTGTAGAAATGCGACTGGTAATGTTTGGTTTCTCTTCATTTCAGAGATTTGAACAACAATGCTATAATGTCTATCCAGGAAAATGCTTTTGCTCAGACTCGCCTGAAAGAACTGTACGTAACAAGTATTTTTTGTCACCAGTTAGATCATTATCGATGCTTGTGCTTAGTGTGCGATGAATGTGACCTGGATGTTTTTAAAGGCACACAATTCAGGCAGGGGAGAAAGTGTTAATATGCACTTATTTTAGTGGCTGGATATAATTTAAAAAGTAACCCAACCTTGAAAAGCACAGTGCGGCACCACAGCCTCGCGTTGGCCTGGGGTTATAGTTGGCGTGGCTCCCTGAGCTTCATGTAACCCTGCCGTCGTCCCCACCCCCCCTTTCCTTTTTGGACTATTGGAATCGTGTGTTTCCAGTCTGTACCCCTTGGGGTGTGGTACGATTAGATTTGTGTGATTCTTTTGGGGGCAGTTGAGCCACGTTCGTTACAATGCTCAGAAAGGCTGTCTCTAATCTGTTCTGGCCAGCCAGGGACCCTAACAATTCGTCTTGCCTTACCTGAAAGCTTCTTAAAGGAAGGTCTGTGAACCAGAACTGATTCATGATAAGATAGGGATGGAAATTCAGAGTGAATGTATGAAACTTTTAGAAGAGCTTGATATTACTGTGACACTTGTGTTGAATTTTAGAGAAGTACTGATCTACAGCAGATGGGAAACTTTAGGAATTGGTTCTTTACCAGATAGTTTGAGACGCACTGGAAGTGTGCGAGTTCACGTGCCTGGGTCCGAATTCTTGCTCCATTCCCTACAGCTCTGTCACACTGGGCAGATTGATGAGCCCAAGACTGCTTACCTGGTTAAAATAATACCAGCACCTTTCGTGGGGCTTGTGAGGATAAAAATGAGATGAATTTGTTTATTCAAGAAATGTATTGTCATCTTCTATGGAAGGTATTGTTCATAGCCGTGAACAAGACAGAGTCTGCCTCATAGCATATTACAATAAATTCTAGTAAGGGAGACAGGTAATGTAGACACGTAACATCTCATCAGGTCATGAATGTTGCAATGAAAAACAAAGCTGGGTCAAAGGTGTGGAGAGTGACAGGGGTTGCGATTTGAGATGAAGTAGTGAGGAAGGGCTTTCTGAAGGTAACAGCATTTGAACCAGGACCGCAATGAATGAGATGGCAAACCATTGAATGCTGGATGAAGGGCATTCCAGGCACAGGAAAGAGCAAGGGAAAAGGCCCTAAGATAGGGGCTTGCTTCTTGTGCTTGAACTGCTGTGGCTGGCAGATAAGAGTGGGGGGGTGCGGGGTAGTGGGAGTGGTGAGGAGGCCGGGGGTTGGGCAAGAGCCAGGTCACGGAGGGTCTTGCAGGTCATAAGGCATTAGCTACCCACCCCACACCTTAGGAAACTTAGGAGAGTTTTGAGATGTTCAGCACAGAGCCTGGTATAGGGGCACATAGCAAAAGTTGAATAAATATTAGTAACAAAAGTAAAATGTATGATAATTATCATGTTATTATTCCCACAGATTTTTTTAAGTGGCTTTTTTTGTTTTCTTTTGGTAAGATATTTAGAATATTCTCCTAGGCATAAGGGTCCACATAGTTGCGTGTCAGTATAACCTTTTTGTTGCCTGTGATAACATGAGGGCCAGCAAGGAAGTTTAACTCTTGTGATGAGCTCGGTTCAAAATGCAATTTAGATAGTAGATGAAAGCACATGTTATAGTTTCATTTTTCAGAGAGTCATTTAGTAATTTGGGAGTTGGCTTGAGCAAACTGCTAATGCAGGAACTCTAATGCAGCTTTTTTTACTGAGAAGTTTGGTTGCTTTTAGTTACTTTATTTTTAAAAATATATTTTATTATAGAGAGAGGGAAGGGAAGGAGAAAGAGAGGGAGAGAAACATCAGTGTGTGGTTGCCTCTTGAGTGCCCCCTACTGGGGGCCTGACCTGACCTGCAACCCAGGCATGTGCCCTGACTGGGAATTGAACCAGTGACCCTTTGGTTCGCAGACCAGCATTCAATCCACTGAGCCACACCAGCAAGGGCTGCTTTTAGTTACTTTAAATATTAAGTCATATTTATAATGCTTTTTACACCAACACTTACTAATACTGTTCACAGTGCTTTGTGTAAATATTGGGGAAGGTGGGAGAGTTGCATATAAAGTAAAAGATATTTTGTTTTACAATTATATAATCATGGTAGAAAAATTAGAAAATGTAGTTAAACCAAGAGGGAGAGAAAGATCCCAAATCCCTGCTACTCAAAGACAACAAGCGTTGATGTTTCGGCATCTGTCTTCCTCCCTGCGAGACTGCAGGGCGCTCTGCTAGGACTTGGGGGCAGGGCTGTGGAGCATGCGAAGGGCAGAGAGATGCAGGGAGATAGAGGTGAAGGGTGAGCTCAGCCGGGTCTGTGGCCAGGCACCGTGCTAAATACTTTACTTGGAATTTTTTTGAGGCAGGCATTTTCAGTCCCATTTTCCAGAAATAGGAGCAGATTTTGGAGACATCACACAAAAGAAATAAACAACTCAAGCTCTTAGTTTATAAAGCACTGCGCAGCCTAGTCCTCCCTGCCCAGCTCTCTGACCTCATTCCTGTCACTGGCCCTCAGGTTCCTCAGTCTGTGGCACTCTTAACCGCAGATCTTCCCGGGATTTGCTGTCAGGTCTTTGCCCAAATGTGTCTTCAAAGAATCCTTCCCTAACCGTCTGACCTAAACGGGTAGCTGCTCGCTCAGCGCCGTTGCCCAGCTGTGTGTACCTGTGGGTTTTGACAGCACTTACTTCCCGACACAGTTGCACGTTTTTGTTTATTGCTCGGTTCTAAATGCACAAGCTCCGTGAAGGCTGCATCCCCACAGTCTGCAGCACTTTCTGGCACATAGTAGATGCAAATATTTCTCTGCGAATCAAGGAATGAATGTAACGTAAGAATTCTTAAATGCATAAGGTAACTTTTGGCCTGCTTAATGAAAATTACCCTTGATAAAACATGGCTTTTGATATATCCTAAAAGACTGTTTGAAGTCAGTGTTTGGAATCAGATCTTGGGTATTTTATACCAAACTTGAAAACCAGATGAGGGGCCATTGAAACAGAACACTGATTTTTTAAATATACAGGGTGGGGCAAAAGTAGGTTTACAGGTGTAATACAAATAAATAATACATAATTAAAAAATAGCAATACAAATAAACTGTTTTACATACTCACAACTGTAAGCCTTTTACCCCATCCTATGTTTTATAGGCCTATTATGGACCACAAATAATTTTTCAGTGGTTCTTTGTTTAAGTTGTAGTACACATTGCCACAGGCTGAAGTGTTTTCCATCTTGATGAAATGGTTTGAGAAAATATGCTCATATATATATATACACACCACACACATAATATATAAACATATATAAATATTATAAATTTATAATTATACATAAATATATATTTATAATTATATAAATTTATATATGAATAATTATAAAATATTGTATTATATAAATATAAATATATATATTCCTGAACTTTTCTGGGAAAAATTTTAAACCTCAACCATTTAAAGGAAGGTATAAAGAACATCCATATACCCTTTACTTAGGTTCACCAATTGTTAACATTTTGTTAAATTTGTTGTGTCTCTCTCTCTCTCTCTCCTTCCCTCCCTCTCTCCCTCTCCATCTCTCTCCGTCGCCTCACACATGGATACACACACACACTATTACTTTGCTTAGCCATTTGAAAGTGAGTTGGAAACATCATGACAGTTTACTTTGAAACCTCGCAGCCTGTGCTTCCTAGGAACAAGACTATTTTCCTGCATAGCCACAGCGCTGCTGTCACACCAGTGAGATGAACACTGACGGAACACTACCCAGTATGCAGTTCATTACTCATTTCCCCGGTGTCAAAAAATGTTCTTTGTAGCTTTCTTTTTCCAGTCAAGGATCACGCATTTCATTTAGTTGTAACTGTTCTTTGGTCCCCTTTACTCTAAAATGGGTCCCTTGCCTTGTCCCTCCCTATCTTCCCCGTTAATATCTTTCATGACACTAATGGTATTTGAGGAGTTCAAGCTAACAGGCTGAATGTGTTTTCTCATGTTAGATTCAGGCTAAACATTATTTTGGCAAGAAAAATTCATAGATGTGTGGTGACCTTTTAATGCTTGAAGGAACTTGGAATATAAAATACAAAGTACTTATTTCCCCTTTTTTTATCCGCAGGATTCTGAACACAAATAGTTTGCTCTGTGACTGCCATCTCAAATGGCTGCTCCAGTGGCTGGTCGATAATAACTTTCAGCATTCCGTGAACGCAAGCTGTGCACACCCTGACTGGCTGTCAGGGCAGAGCCTCCTGAGTGTGGAGCTGAAAGATTTTGTCTGTGGTTTGTATTAATCTTTTTAAATTCCATATGAGACACGCTTCTATCTTAACAGAATTTTTTAAAAAGGAGGTAATAAGATTAGAACTTATCTTGAAATTTTAATAAAGGTTTTTCTTTTTTCCTCCAGTAATTACTAATGCTTAACAAGTACATTCTAAGCATAAGGGAAAGTAAGGGGTAGTGGGAAAAGTGCTAACCCCTGAAGTCTGGGCAGGCTCTGCTGCTGACTTACAGGTCTTGGAGCGAGCCATGTGACCCTTCTGGGCCTGGTTTTCTCGGCTTTCAGTGAGGGAATTAGAGTCGAGCTCTGTTGTCCCTTTCAGTCTTAATGTGCCATTTGTAAACAGAACACACGATTTTACATTATTTGTTTTAAAATTGAACCTGTAGAAGCAAAAACCAACAACCGACTTTGCCCTTCTCCCATTGTTTTCCCTAGATGATTTTCTCAAACCGCAGATAAGAACACACCCTGAAAACACAGTTGCTCTCCGAGGCGTGAACGTGACCCTGACGTGCACTGCAGTGAGCAGCAGCGATTCACCCATGTCTGCTGTGTGGCGCAAAGACAGTGAAATCCTGTGTGATCCTGATGTTGAGAATTTTGTTCGTTACCAGCAGCAAGCTGGAGAAGCTCTGGAATACACCAGTGTCTTACATCTTTTCAACGTGAATTTCACCGATGAAGGAAAATACCAGTGCATTGTTACTAATCATTTCGGTTCTAATTATTCTCAAAGAGCCAAACTGACTGTGAATGGTAAGGAATTACGCTCCCTACTTGGTTTTTGTAGTTAGAAAGCTTTTTCATATTCAACTTTGAACAACTTGACTCAAGAAAATTAGGCTAAACCTGACATTTGAGGGGGGCATCTTACTGTTTTTGTCTTTGGGGTTGTGATCATAGGTAGACTACACTGTCAGTTTGTCCACTTACTGTCTCTAACTGGTCACCGGTTGAGGGGTAAATGTGAATTCGATGGCCAGGAGATAGGCTCTCACTGTTACGTATGCTTTCGAAAAAAATTCTTTTGAAACTCTGCATTTTGTCCCCAGAACCATAATTCTGTGCTGAAAACTATGGAATGCCCTCCTGACACTGCTCACAAGGCCTTCCAGGAACCAGGAGTGGCTAGGACCTGTCTGGGTCGGCAGTCGTCATTGTTGTCTGAGTGTAGTCACACCGAACCGATTTTGAAATTAATGCTCTTCTTCGCTGTGGCTATAAGAAAAGTCTCCACCTGTTAGATTGAATAACTACAACATTTTAGGCCTTGTACACCCAAAAGATGTACTTGTGTTTTGCTTCTGTGTTGTTCTATGAGAGTTTTGAAGGCACACTTTTTGGTGCCATGCAGGTGCCTTGGCAGCTTTGTATAGATGTTAGTTTGAGAAACACTGGTCAGTCTCTCAAGAAGGGAGTCCAAAATACGGAGTTCAGGAAGGTTTGTGGCCGTCTGTGTCCCCTGTCCCATGGGGGACCGGGAAGCTGTGTCGTGCGTTCCGGAAGAGCTAGCCATCACTGTACCCCACGTACTCTGAGCGGGAAAGGGCCTCCGAAGCTGTGTTTTCCGGTCAGTGCAGTAGTGCAGCGTTGCAGCAGGTGCCCTTGGGCCTCTGTGCTTTGTGTGTGTTTTCCCCCACCCACTTTTTCTCTGTGATCTGTCTTGGAACAGAGATGCCATCTTTTCTGAAAACTCCGATGGACCTTACTATTCGCACTGGTGCCATGGCCAGGTTAGAATGTGCTGCAGAGGGGCACCCTGCACCTCAGATCTCCTGGCAGAAAGATGGCGGCACTGACTTTCCTGCGGCCCGAGAAAGGCGGATGCATGTCATGCCCGAGGACGACGTCTTCTTCATCGCCAACGTGAAGATAGAAGACATGGGGGTCTACAGCTGCATGGCCCAGAACACGGCCGGAGGCCTCTCCGCAAACGCCTCGCTCACGGTGTTAGGTGTGTGCGCTGCGCCACGGTCCCTGCTTTTGTAGGAGCCTGTTTGTTTGGGGACCTGCTCTTCGCCTGAGTGACAAGAAAAGGCTAAGTCCGAGATGTCAGTAGCGATCCTTACACCTTCCTCACCGTGTCTTGCCAGTTTACGCAGGGTTATGTCAGCCTAGGGTGTTAGTGGCTCTGATAGCTGGGACCTGGGGGTGCCAAGGGCGTATTCAGAGGTCTTGATCCTGTGACTGGAAAGTTCAGGTCCCTTTATCCCGTACGTCTCCCTCTGTTAAGGTGGTAAGCATCAGTCATTTTATGCTGCTGCTGCTGCTGCTGCTGCTGCTGCTGCTGCTGCTGCGTATGGAGCTTGAAATCTTTTAACTGTTTTCCCCACAGCCCCTGTAAAAAAAAAATTAATACAGACACAACGACCTGTCTTCTAGTCAGATTTCCTGTTTTCCTTCCGGTGCACTCCTCTTAATTTTATGCTCTGGTAAAATGTCTTTTCCCTAAAAGATTTCTCCTGACAGGCCGGTTTTTTTCCTAGGAGAATGTTCTTCTTCATGGGACTTAAGTCTGCTTTTAGTTCTCTGTTTCCCTGCATGTTAAGGTTTTTAAACATTTGTTGGTTTGTGTTATTTACTTGTGTAATCAAAATACAAGTGTATTTAAAAACTTTACACACAAAATTAGAATAAAGGAGGGAAGGTCACTCAGACATTTGTTAAAGATTTTGTCATACTCTGGACTTTTTTTACACTCCTTTTTATGTAGTTTTGTTTACCTGTTTTTTCCACTTAGTGTTATCACAGGGTTACCCTGTTGTCCATCTTCATAAAATGTCACGTGGTTGTGTGCTGTGATTTACTTAATCAGTTTCCTGCTAGATTTTTTCCTTTATTTTTAAAAATTATAACTAATTTTATAATAAACATCTCTGTGTAGAGATTTTTGAGTTTCCTAGCTTAGGATAACTTGCCCCAGGTGGAATTACTGAGATGAAATTCAGGTTGTTTTGAGGCTTTTGCTTTCTTGAAACAGTAACTTCTAATCCTCCCACAAGTATATGAAAGTACCTATTTCTTTTTCACCTCATCAGTCTGATTCAGTAGGACTTAAGAACTGCAGTTGCTGAATGTGATTTTTTATACATCTTTCCGTCAGAGACGCCCTCGTTCATCAGACCCCTGGAGGACAAGACAGTCACCCGGGGTGAAACTGCGGTGTTGCAGTGCATAGCCGGCGGGAGTCCCGCCCCTCGCCTCAACTGGACCAAGGATGACGGGCCGCTGCTGGTCACCGAGCGGCACTTCTTTGCTGCTGCCAACCAGCTCCTCATCATCGTAGACGCTGGGCTGGAAGATGCTGGGAAATACACCTGCATTATGTCTAACACTCTTGGGACAGAACGCGGTCACATTTACCTAAATGTCATGTCGTCCCCTAACTGCGACTCTTCCCAGAGTGTCACTGGGCATGAAGATGACGGCTGGACCACAGTCGGCATTGTCATCATTGTGGTGGTCTGCTGTGTTGTGGGCACCTCTTTGATCTGGGTCATTGTGATTTACCACATGAGAAGGAGAAATGAAGACTACAGTATCACAAACACGGGTGAGTGGGCCCCCTTGACACCTGCGGCTTGTACTTGAGCTGGAAGTGTAGTATAGGAGTTACCGCAAAATATGAAAGCTAAGGAGCTTTGATAACTGTGTGTGGTAGAAGGAAGAGTGTTTCTGTTAAAATGTCCTATTTCCTTGATGTAATAGAACCTCTGATGAATAATTTTAAGAATTTGTGGACACTCCCTCAAAACTGTGCTCTTCTTTTCTCAATCCCTACGCTCATTTCCATTGTGATTTGCCTGTGGGAAGATTTGCCTGTGGGAAGAGCGGAGCCCTTAGCCTGGCATCAGTCTTCCACGCCCCGCCCCAGAATCCCGAGAGGGGAGGTTCACCCCAGACGGTGCAGGTGCGCCTGCAGATGAGATTTCAGACTTTAGGTTTTGTTTCCTCTGGTAATACTTTCTCAGTGAAGCTTTGAAAGGAATTCTAGCGAGGAGTACTTTTAGGGGGAAATCCTAAGAGCTATTAAGTTTCTAGGTATACGTGACATTTCCCTGGCCAGTAGCATCACAGTGGAACGCATTTGCAAGGTAGTCCGAGTGTTGGCGTAAATTGCCTCACTTTGTTGGAGAGTTATATACCGTACCGATTTCTCTTTTACAGAGGAGCTTAATCTGCCTGCAGACATTCCCAGCTACTTGTCTTCCCAAGGAACTCTGTCGGAGCCGCAGGAAGGCTACAGCAACTCCGAGGCAGGCAGTCACCAGCAGCTGATGCCTCCGGCCAGTGGGTACTTGCACAAAGGCCCCGACGGTAATGACTCTTGGTTGCATGTGCTTATAGTTTGAGCCCTACCCTGTCGAGTTCATTTTTTAGTGATCGTTTCTTCCTTCACCCTGAAGCAGTATTTTAAAGGGATGCTCAAATCACTGGGGCCATGCAAAATAGGATGGAAATTAGCAGAGAAGCCATCACCTGACAGCAAACAGAAATGTGTGCTACAGGGGTTGGGAGGAGGCAGCGCAGCCTCCCAAACCAGTGTTGTTGTGGGAAGGAGAAGCGCCAGGAGCTGTTTTCAGGTGTCTCTGCTCTGATTCAAGCGTGAGCATCCTTCAGACATGCCTGGGGGAGGTTCGTTTCTCCTGCTGACAGGTGTGTAGTCACTAAAATACAAAGGAGGAGGGTGTTTCTCTGCATGTATCAGAGAGAGAGAAAACGTGCCTTAATTAAATGAACCTGACTTCTCCACACAGCTCTTCTTCCTGCTCCATCCTTCCCACCGGGAGTGACAGAACACAGGGAGGGGGATGGGAGCTAAGGCTTTGAACTGGGTGGGATTCCCAGTGCCTCCCCTTGCTCTGTGCCATGAACAAGCTAAGATGGGAGCTTTAATTTCCTCATTTTTAAAGTAAAGGAACAATATTTATAAAGCACTTTTCTCAAGATTCTAGCATATTCTTTCAACAAATTTGTGTAGTACATTAAATACAATACAAAGTAAAGATCTATTTCTAGAGGGGTTTTTTTTTTTTTTTTTTGCTGGATTTTGACAGAACTTTATGTAATTGATAAGTTGAATTTTATTTTGGCTTTCCATGGAAAAGGGAGCATTTCTAGTTTTAAAATAATACTTAAAGCCTTTACTCTTTGAAATTTGTGGGAAATAACATTGCCTTCTGGGTTAAACTTAATTACGTTTGGATCTCTTCTAACATTTTGTTGCTTGATCGTAAATAAGTAACTCATTCTTTATTTCTCACTCTCTTTCCTCTCTTTCATCATTCAGTTTTCAGAAGCACAGAACAGTCCAGGGAGCTCACTATTAAACTTCTGCTTCTGCCAAACGTGTATTTGTCAGGCAGGACTCTTGGCTTTTGGGGGGCTTTCTGTTAACTACTGTTGCTTAACCTCTTGACTCCCGAAAGTAACACGGGCTTTTGTGAAGTGAAGTCATCATAACTCCCTGTTCTTTGTTTGGTTTGCTTAAGCCAAACGTGTCTCGTAGCGCAGTGCCAGGCTTGTTTTGGCTCCCTTGGTTTGAGCATGCTCTCGTCCAGGCTGGACAAAGATGGTTCTGTCAAGAGCCCGCGCTCTGGAGCCAGAGCACCTGAGTTCAGACTTCAGCTCCTCACTCTGGCAGTGTGTCTGGGCGAGTGACTTGACTTCTTTGTGTTGCAGTTACCCCATCTGGGAGAAGGGGGGAATAATAGTCCCTTCCTTACAGAGGTATTGTGAGAATTAAGTGGTTAATTCACAGAAAGACTTTGAAACTTCATCTTGTTTATACAGTAAGTGTTGAATAAATGCCAGCTCTGATGATGATGATAGCAAGTGTTGAAGTAAACTGATGAGTAACTCTTGTCCCTTAACTGAAGGGTTTTGGGATTCCCTTCCATGCTGTCCTCAGGTGGTGCCAGTACCCGGGTCATCTGCTCCGATTGTTACGACAATGCCAACATCTACTCCAGGACGCGAGAACACTGTCCGTACACCTACATTGCCGAGGAGGACGTTCTAGATCAGACACTGTCCAGCCTCATGGTCCAGATGCCCAAAGAGACGTATCTGGCACATCCTTCTCAAGACGCTGCTGCCCTGGAGAGCCTGGCGTTACCAGCAGATGGGGAGGTGCCTGCCTTTCGCGCCAGCCAGGAGAAGATCGGGGAGGGGAAGACGTCCTCCACGCAGAGGAGCGGTGGTAAAGGATGCGGCGGGTCTCGTTTATTTGGGTTTCGCTTTCTCCTACTTGATTTTTTTTTTGTCATATAGGTAGCACTTTTATTTGACAGGAAGCAATCAAAGCAGTATAATGGAGTGATTAGCTACTGTTAACTGGTATTAACTAGAGCAAGAGATTTTGAGAGCTTAGAGGCACAAAGAAGTTTGCATCTGTAGGATGAAAACAGCTTTTGTGTGAATAACAAGATCACAACTCTAAAAATTCAGAAGCCGTATAGAAAAAGCTTTTTTTAAAGGTTTCGTGTACATGTTACTATTACTTTCATCTTTATTTACATGAAGGAGATTTGGAATGCTAAGGATGTAATTTGGTGAAGGTTTTTACTGAATATTTTAAAGTGTTTTATTTGGTTGCTGTGCTGTCAGGTAAGCATTGAATGTCAGTATCACTTGGCAGGTGTTTGCTTTTGTCTGTGAGGTATGATCAGGGCAAATGCGGGAAGGCAGTTTTGGGTGGTGTCCTTGGTCCCACATGGCCTAGGAGAAGGAATACATGTTAAACGGGACAGATGAAGCATTTGCTAACAATTTGGTCAGTAAAACAAAGCAGAACAAAACAACTCTTCCAGGACTGAGAAGGGCACTATTGTGCATGTCTCCCTGTCCATCTAGGCTTTTTACCAGCCGTCGTCAGCCTTGTGTGGGTCTGAGGTCCAGGAGCCCTGGGAACAGGGTAGGCTGAGATGTGCAGCTTTGCAGAGGAAGACAGTGTGCTTCTGGGAGCAGTTCTGGCGGGGGCGGGGGGTCTGAAGTGGGCCCTTCGAGATGTGCTCTGTTGTTCTTAATCAAGAGACCAACTCTCCGAAGGTTTTAAAGAGGGTACAGGTCAGAGGAAAGTATAATGTTACTAAAATTAGTCTGTTTAAAATTAGTCTTGGTGTCCAGGAAAGAAATGCACCAACACTGAGTCTGTTTTCCCATGTCCCAGAAAAGTCACACACACACAAATCTTTTAAACAGACCCATAAATGCGGTGCTTCTTTTCCCTAACTTTGGGGATATCTTAATTGTTAATCTATCTGGTCTGTAAGTGAGGAAATTGGCAAATGAGAGTGCGGCGGGCATTGCTCATTTCCTGTCCCGGGCACTCTGTCTCCTTGCTACTCACAGTGTGGTCTGTGGGCAGGAGCTTGTCAGAAATGCAGGTCCTGGGCCCCATCCTGGGCCCCACCCCGCACCTGGAGAACCAGAGTCTCTATTTGAATGAAATCCCCAGGTTATTTGTATGTATATTAAAGCTTGAGGAACCCTGCTGTCTGCTATTCACGTGGGGTTTTTAAACTTTGTTTTGACTATGCTTTTTCTACAGTGCATCCCCCTGAAAATTAATTTTGAATTTGTATTCCCCACCAATACTTCTTGTCTTTGGTTTTCAGAAACACCGCAGCGGCCGCCGTGGGGTGTGAGCGACGAACTTGGCCTGCCTCGGCCGCCCTTTCCCCAGCAGCCAGTGCTTGAGTCGCCACAGCGCCATCAACACGAGGGCCCGGCAGAGCGTGGCACGGACTGTTCCGCTTCCCCCGTGCCCCATCACAGGTTACACGACCGCGCTTTCAATTTCACTAGGACTCGGAACATTCAGGATGGTAGCGAGGGCACATGAGACACTCAGGATGATGTCTGGGCAAAGGCCCAAATTAGTTAATTTTGTATTTGCTACCTCAGAGTTGAGACGAAACCCGAAGTCAGCATTTGCTTTACTGTTTGTCTACAGTTGCATCTGACCACACCAGTGGGCCAGGCATTTGTTTGGGCTTATACCTGACCAGAAAAGGGCAGTGGCTGACAGAAGTGGTACATGTAATAAAAAGTGTGCAGAGGGCAGAGGAAGACAGCACAGACGTGCTTCCCGATGGTGCCGTGGGCTGAGCTGGCTGCGCTCCGTGCGTCAGGAAGCATCTCATCGCTGCTTGGTGTGCCGATTGTCTCGGCCCATGGAAGGGCTCTGAGAAAACCTTCCTGCTCTGTTTTGTCTCCTAAAGAACAGAAAGGACCCCGGAGCCTGCCGGAGTGTTCCGGGACTGGTCAGTGGCCTCCAGCGTGAGCTGGGGAGTGGGGCTTTGATATTCAAGGTCTTCAACAAGAATCCCAGGCTTGGCCAGCTGTTACCAGGTCAAGGAGTTTTATATTCTGGTGAATTTTTTTTTTTTTTTGGTTGGGGGTGTTCCCTATCACCCGGGGATCTCATTGTAAATATATGTGTATTTATAAATAATTTTTGTATTCATTGTGTTGGCCGCAGTGTAAATATTTTTTATATGCCAAAATTATATGTAAATATCCAGTTACAGTATTGACAGCAGCTTCTCAGACCACAGACAGATTTTGTATATGTTGGTTTAGTGAATCTAAAGACTGTTTAAAGTTTTAAAAATGTCATTTGTCAAGAAGTGTATGTATAGAGGCAAGGTACCTAGTGATTGGGTGCACACAAACACAATCCCGGTGCAGTTAACCACTTCGTACCTAGAGGTTCACGCGTGGACTCATTTGCCACTTGTTGACAAGTGCCGGGCGACATAGTACCTTTCCAGCGTGAAAAGGCTTTTCCAAAACAGCAGCGGTCTTGTCACTGCCATGGGCGCATAGATAAAGGAGAACTTACCTTCTTTCAACAAAGTACTTAGTTGATGAGGAAACCAAAGATTGCTTCTTTTCTGTTTGTTTGTTTATAATGTCTCTTCTACCAGTGCACAGCATCTCTTAAGGAAAGAGGGCTTTCGGAAGTAGAAGGACATGCAGAAATGTTTACACTGAAAAGCTTTGGACTGGTCCTTGGGATTATTTAAGCCAAAAAATGTTTCCAAATTTCTTACAGCAAAAAGCTTTATGCGAACAAAGGCCTTGCCACCCTAATGGAGTGCAGGGGACCAAGGTCTGTGCTTGCAGGCTCCTCACGTAGGCGGTCCGGGTCTGGCCCCTAGATCTGGTAGTGAGCGCTAGCTGCCTGCTAGCTGACATCAGTCACTTAAGTGAAGATACGTAAGTCAGTGTGTGTTTCAGGGGCTCTAAACTCATATAATTTCCTGGGGGTTTTTTGGCTAGAATTGCATACTTGTTTTCAGTCCTAATTTTTTTCTCCCATAGGCAGCACCTCTTAAGCTGTTTCTTTGCACCATGCCTTTCTCTTTTCCCTTTTCAAACTGTCAGCCTGTGTTCATTTTCACTTTGAACTTCTTAAATAATCTTTTTTCCTACCCTTCAATTTGTGATCCTTCTTACGTACTATGTTGTAGTATAATTTGTGCTAACTTAGAATCAAGAGAGCTGACTTCATTCCTAGCTCTGCTTCTTACTAGTTATATAATCAAGGGCCAGTCCCTTTACACCTCAGCCCAGTTTTCTCGTTTCTGAAATGAGGGCGTTTTACTGGATGCTCTGAAGCCCTTTCCAGATGTAACATTCTGTGAATCTGTGATCCCTCCAGAGCAAGGAGGACTCTGCTGCTCTAACAAAAAGCTGCTTTCATGAAATGTGTGTTAGGGTGGAGCAAGAGTGATGCTGCTTACCTTGCCTTGAGCCAGATTTACTTCCCCTGCAGCGCGAGGCACATGAAATGCTCATGAGAAGAAATACCTGCTTCCAAGCAGTCTCAGTAAACAAGGACTCTCGGCTCCAATGACTAGTGCCCGTTGCCCTCCAGAACAGCAGGTCTCGTGGCAGTGCTCCAGGGCATCAGAATCCGCCGGAGGCTGTGCCCCAGCTAACCTTCCTCGCGTGTTCAAGGTTATCCCAGTAACGACAGTGCTCCCGCTCACGTTCGGGTAGACTTCCTTGAGAGAGACGGTGGAGCTGGAGCTAGGCTGCAGGTGAACACCGGCTGTTAGGCACGAGGGGATGAGAACAGGCTGGACCGGTGCCCACTCTCTGCTGGGCGCTGTCTGCCGTGGTGACGGAGGCCGGGCTCCGGGGGCCAGGGTCCCCATTAGGGCGACTCCGGTGGTGTGGTGTGCTCCCGGGGGGTTTCAGCCTGTCTGCATAACTAAAAAACTGGCCTGGAAAACTAGTCAGGAATTTAAGACCAGGGGTAGGCTCTTCGCATTTGAGCCTACCCCTGGTCTTAAAAAGTAATAATAAATGTAATAAAGTCTGGTCTTAGGAATTCCTGAAACTTCTCATTATTGCCTGTGTTTCTGACCAGGCAGTGATTTGACCTTCTACCATCGTAAGGACTAGTCGCTCCTCAGTGTTTATTTCCAGCAGTGTCATGTCTGCCCGTGGCCAATTTAACCAGGGATGCTGCAGGGCAAGGCAGACGAAAATGCAGCGGGGGACTGCTGTCTGCCCCCAAGTTATTACCACTGAGGTCTGCACCCCTCAGGCTGGTTCTCTGGGCCCATCTGGAAGAACGGTAGCCTCATCCTGACCTCCAGGCCTTACTGGCACGGGGGCTACCCGGAAGCTGTTGGCTTTCTGTCACTCAGCAGCTTCTAAGACGCTTTCCCTAGCACACAAGTTACTTTGTAGAACAGGATAGCAGAGACCCCACCCAGTGTGCGCTTCCCTCCCCTGTGCCATCTCAGAATGCTTAAAGTGTGTATTTTCCTGTAAGGTAACTTTCATGTTTAAAAACAGGTGCCTTCGCATTGCCCATTGGGAGGTTGTAAAAGAAACACTAAGATGTTAAGCTACTTAGACTCTTCGCCATTTTCCTAAGAAAAGGGAGAGATGATAAAAGTCTTGAATTACTTAAAGCATTGTCATGTGAAATGAGGGTGAGATTCACTCATTTTATTCCAGAGGATGTGGGTCGGATCGGTGGGGCGGGAGTTAGCGGGCAGGTGCGGAATACACTTGCCAATCATTTTGTATAAGCTCACTCTCTAACGGTTAGATTTGCCTGACAGTTGGAATAATCGGCCTTTTGGGGGGAAGTACGGACGGAAGCTAAGGAGTCATCTGTTGCAGCATTGAAGGCATGTCTGCGTTGAGGTGGAATGTGGCCAAGGTGACTGAGGTCTCACTCATTCTTCCTTTGTCAGAAATCTCCAGAAACACTTTCTCCTTCAGATTCCTTTGTGTAAAGTCAGTGTAGAGCACTTAAGAATTATTTTTCAAGGGTTTTGGGGTTTGGCCTATTCTGTGTTAATGGTTGAAGACGTGAAAGTCTGAGTTTATTCTGCTGAGGAAATCCGTAACTACGAGTTAATAACACAAATGGCACTATCACAGGGGAAAGTTTGGAAACCTGTGATGTGCTAAACCCTCCCTTTTACTCTTTACTTTTCCTTCCTGTTTCTTCTCATCAGGGGGCTCCGTTTTGAATGGGGTTGGGAAAGTTCAGGTTTATACCCAGTATTTTACCTAAGTGTGTTGTGGCCTTTTCTGACTATTTAAATATCCCCAGAAATGCCAAGAGGGTAATGGAGCAGCAGTGGTAAATTCGCCCTCACTTCGTGCTGTGCTCTTCATTTCTTATCTTGCTTCTTAATTGTGATAACAGAGGTAATTGTGAATAGTTGAGCTGAAATTTATTTTGGCAATCTGCAGGTAACGTTGTATTTTTCTATTCCAAGCTTCTCTTTCCAGTTCAGTTTGGCAGATGTTTTCCCCTCTTGCTCCTTCTAACTTTTTTGTTTGGAGTGCAATCTAAACCAACACCAGTTAGCCTTAGTTTTCTTTCTCTTTTGGCACTGCCTGGTTTGTTGCAAAAATAACAAGTTCTGAATCGAGAGGTATATTACCAGCTGCTTTTAACCCAACACCTGAAAGCCCATAAATCATCCGAAGGCTTCGTGGGTACGATGGGGGGGAGAGTGTGTGTGTCTCTCTCTCAAGAGTGGTGTTTTGACCTGTTTCCTAGAGGTTGTGTGTTGTTTTCTACCAGTCCAGTAATCTTCCCTGGTGGGTGGGGTGAAGGTGAGATACGGCTTGGTTTGAGCCTGTCTGCCAATGTAAGTACAGTTATCAGCTGTAACTGTCTTGAAAGAAATTGATCATCAACTGGTCAGCTGCTCTTAGGATATTCTTGGCTACTTAAAGTGGCCTCTTGACCCCTATAGACTGTTTCTACCTGCTGCGCCCCCCTGTTCTCCCCCCACCCCACCGTCAGAGGGCGTCAGTCTGAGCAGCCCTGGCACTAGCTGTCCCTGAGGAGCGTTATAATCCAAGGTGTTCAGTGTGGTCCTTTCCTCGTATCTATTTATATTTTCTCACACATGAGAATGTATATTTGATAAAGCATGTGTTTGTCTACTGTAATATGTGTTCAATAAAGCTAAAATACATTATTTTTCTGGTCTCATAAAGTACAGGAGTGAAATGATGCATTTTTAAATTTATGGGTTTTTTTTTTTTCAGAGGGTCTCCAAACAACTGTACAACTTCAAATGGGGAACAGTTCATACCCTCCTGTAGTTCCTGCTGCGGGTGAGAGTCCCGTGCTGCCTGGAGCCCTGTGGGCTGCCCGAGGGCCCGCCCTGTGTCTTCCTCCAGGTGTCCACCCTGGTGCTAGACGCTGCTGGGGGGGTGGGGGGTGCGGACAAACAAACTTAATAGTTCTTCAGGAAAAAGTGCGCTCTCTGCAGGGAAGCACTTGAAGGCAGTGTTTTCTAATTTGATAAGTCTTTGACAAAGTATTTGAAGTCAGTATTCTGGTCAGCTTTCTCGCTGTGCTGTGTTGGGAGCTGTTTCCTTTGAGACCCCGCTCTGCAGGCTGGGCTTGCAGCACCAATCTGTCGTGAATGCTGCTGCATTCTAGGGGGTGAGTTCCAGAGAGAGAGTTATCTCATTAAATCTCAGAATGGTCTTAAGATGTAGATTGGGCAGATTGTTGAAATCACTTTTTGTGGTTGGAAACAAGCTCCGTGACACTATCACTTACACCGTGTTCAAAAGCTTTCAGGCAGTGAAACCAGGGTTGGAAGCCAGGTTTTCTGACTCACACGCAGGACTTCTGCCCCGGGATGCCTTCCAGTCCCGAACAGTCTTGCAGTGTTGTGTCTGTGCGCGCGTGCCGTTGGAGTCCGGGGCACTCCGGGCATCGGTCACTTCCAGTGTGGTGAAAGGTCGGGCTGGAATGCGCCCTGGAAGCAGACTACCATTTCCTTTTGAGGGTGAAATGAAGAAAAATGCCATGATTTCACTTCGTTTTTTTTTTTTTTTTTTTTGGAGTGCCATGTGCACAACCCAAGTGGTGGGCTAGGAGAGTGGTGGCGTCCTGTTGAGCTGTGGAAGACTGTTCCCCGTTCCCCGGGCGACGCCGTGCTGGCTCTCTGCCGCAGGACTCGTTGCCACAGACCAGTACTTCGTAAAGTGCGATGAGTATCTAGAAGCATGGAATAAAAACAGTACGGGAAAACTGTTGTAATAGATTTAACGTATAAAATCACTCCGTCAGACTGCTGTTTCTAAATCTTACTCTTGATTTCTGTGCTTGTCATGCACCAGTGGCGCCTCGTTTGCGGGTGGGCGCGGAGCTGCAGGCCGCCCTTGGAGCGGTGCCACTGGGCCGTGTGCGCAGCTGTGCCGGGACGGGGTTGGCTCTACTCCTTCCTGGAGGTGGGTCGTCTTCTCGCTTGTTCAGACAGGTTGGAACCAGGAGCGGGGTTTCTGCCTGGAGGTGTCCCTGGCTAGAAGCACCAGTGAAAACCCCACCCTTCCAAAGCTCTCACTTGCCTGGTGGAGTTCTTCGTAGCAGACTGACCATTCTCCGTTGCTGCTGTCTTTCTGGCCAGTGGTCTTGGGATGGGCTGCCTGTGGCTTCTGCTGTAAGGGAAATGCTGCCATGGGGTAGGCGGAGGGATACAGGCCATCACCCTGGGAGGGAGCTGCCTGGGGCCCCGGGACCTGATGTTGTGGTTGATGCCTCATCACCAGAGTAAGGCTTTGCTGGGCGCCCTTCATCCACCACCTCAGTTGCTGTCTTTGTTTAGCCAATCAAAAAATGGTTCCCAATCTCTAGGACTGAGATTGGTCACTTTACGTAGTCCTCAGACCATCAGCAAGGCTAGTTCCAAAGCACTTTGATAAAAAGAGGCAAATAGGAAGTATTGAAGTATTTATTATTGCTAGGAAAATACAGTGCAACAATAGGGAATAAACCCACCCAGATACTGGTAAGCACTGGGTACTTAACGCTTTATCTTCACAACAGTGCCTTTAAGGGAGGTGGTGGTATTCTCATTTTACAGAAGCAGCAGCTTAAGCAGCTTGCCCAAATTGGCACAGTTAACAAGCAGCAGAACCAGGAGTTGGAATTATGCTTTATGATCCCAAAGCACATGTTTTTTCCCTCTACTTCGTCATTTAGTCTTCGTTACAGCCTGAATTGTGCACCCCCAAATGAGAAGAGGAAATTTGGACACCAGACACGCATTTGTACTGAGGAAAGACCATGTGAGGGCAGTGAGAAGGCAGCCATCTGTAGGCCAGCAAGAGAGGCCTCAGAAAAATACCTGCCAGCATTGACCTTGGACTTCTGGCATCCAGAAATGTGGAAAAGTAAGCTGTTGTTGAAGCTACCCAGTCTGTGGTGTTTGCTGTGGCAGTGTGACCAAACTCATGCAGTCTTCCGATAACCCTGCCAGGTCGGTACTGTAGGAGGCCATTCTGCGTGGCGTGGGCCCAGCTCTCACTTGGAGATGCACAGGACCCACATCCATGGGTAGGTTTTCCCGTGGGGAATCAGGCCTGCAATGTGCCTAGGCTGCTTTGACTATTGCTTTTGCTAAAAACTCCCCAGTATGGAGTGTAACCGGTTTAACCACTTTTCCCTTTTTCATTTGCAAATATCCTTCTGTGTTGTGATTAGCGGCATCATCTCCTTTGTTGTCTGTAAAAGGTAACCACCTAAAGCAAACCTGTGCATAGTAAATGAAGACCATCATGTAATGTGGGGAGAAACCCAATAAAGTCCTGTCATGGCAGAGGCCACAGCTTTTGCTCCCCTTGAGAGAAAAGCCATGCTGTCCCTTTTCCTCCACTGGACTCGGTAGTCCATGTAAATGTCTCATTTCATCCATAATGACGCGGACACTACAGGGCGGTGTCTGCATCAGGTACAACAGAATTTTCTTACAAGGTCATGTGCTCGGAAGCCTATGTTCTTTGTACTGTGCCGTTCCGTCCTCTGGTCCCAGTCAGTGTCATGTATACCGAAAAGCACTGTAGAGAAACTGGCAGCAAAACCAACCAGCACTGTGGCTGGTGTGCTTGCAGTTCTGGCACGAGGCACATCCTGGCCTCACAGAAAGGTGCTGCCAGAAAGCAGGAAGCTGACATGTGTTTGCAGCATAAGCGAGTGTTAGTGGGGTGCATCTGGGAACAAAGAAGCCAGATATTTGGAGCACTCGAGAGGAAGAGCTTTTTAAGCTCCCATTTTTTTCCTTCCCAAGGAGAAACCAGTTTTTAAGTCAGTAAGTAGCATCCCATATGTGGAATAACGGGCTGTTATCCAGTTATTTGGATCAAGCAGTTAATTTTGTGCCCTTTTAGAATCTTCTGTCAAGGCCAATGTGAATTCCTCTGTCTCAAAAACAATAGGCATGTGGGTGAGGTCACCCGCGGTGGAGTCTAGCTTGAATTATTTATTGTTCCGGGCAAGCTCCAGAGACAAGTGCGCGGGTGTCCGTTCCATCCCAGGGACAGCTGGACAGAGGACTAGCATCGATGTCCAACGCAGTCCGTGCTGCTTCCAGGCCCTGTTCTTCGTGCGTGCGACCTGGGTACCCTTCAGGGACTGCTGCAGATACGCTGTTGCCGAAAGGGAACTTACAGCTGAGTGTGCAATGTTGAGAACTTCTGACAAGTACAGAAGCACAATAAACGGCAGTTTCGGGGGGAAGGTGACGCGTCATGTTGACAGCAGTTTTGCCTCCTGGACCCCAGTCTTCACAAGCAAGCTTTCTCACCTTTTCTCGTTGCCTGTCTCATCGGCCAAGTGTGTGCCAGCTCCTGAAGGTCCCTTGAGAGCAAAAGAGTCTTCAAACTTCTAGCCTAGGAAGGTAATAAGTTTGAAAACTGTCCCATCTCCCCCCGTTGAAAGTCTGTTTCTTTGGGCAACCTAAATTTCAAGAGGGCCCTCAGAGCTGGCGGGGTATATTACTTTCCTCACTCTAGGAAACGGGATTTTGGAAAGAGAAATAATTTACAGGGATGAGTTGTTCATTTTGCCCAGAAGTCTTGCATCTAATTTAAGCTCTAGCAGATGTAGGACTTGTTAGTGAAATGGTTACTAAGGGCGGTGGAAGAATTTAAAAAGGCGTAGAATTTTATTCTGTAGCTCTAGAAGGCCAGAGTGTGACTTCTACAATACCTTTGTTGTAGAAGACAAAGCTATTTTCTTTCTGTCCCACTAAACCTCCAGTGAATGTTGCCTTATCACTGCCCTACTCAAACCCCAATGAAAGAGTTTGGGCAGGAGAAGCAAGAAACTGAACTCCTAGTCCCCCAATCCACCATCCATGGTGGAACTCCCCTCTTCCAGCTAGCCGGGGCTGCCGGGTGGCTGCTGGTGTGTGAGGGTTCCCTGTGGTCAGCCAAAGTCTACTTTTGAGTTTCCTTGGGCCCTGCATGTACCACGAGGCTGGTTATTAAAGGTCAGTGGATTGGAGCACTGCTTTTGAAACAGCTGGGCTCCACTCCTATCTCCACCTTTTTTAAAAAAGATGTTCTTTATTTTTAGAGAGAGGGCAAAGGAGGGTGGACGGGAGGGAGAGGAACACCAATGTGAGACAGAAACATCAATTGGTTGCCTCTTGCTGAGGCACCAACCAGGACCGAACTCAAAACCCAGGCATGAGTGCTGACAGGGAATTGAACCAGGGACCTTTTGCTTTGCAGGATGATGCCCAAACCACTGCGCCACACCAGCCAGGGCCTACCTACCTGCACCTTTTACCAGTTGTGGGAACTTAAGCCAGTTCCATAGGTGCTTTGTCCCTCACTCTCCTCATCTGTAAAGTGGAAATACTCATGCTTACCTCACCTGGTGGTTGACAGGATTAGACGAGCCATTGCCTGGGAGTACGAAGCACAGTTCCCAGCACAGTGCTAGATGTTTGGGCTGCTAGTGGCTATTGTCAGGTGCTCAGAATGGAGCGTCGTTGCCCTTGCCCTCCCTACCATTCCTTTGCCTGCCCTCCCCTCCCCTCTTCTCCCCTCCCCTCCCCTCCCCTATGCAGAACAGCTCAGGATGGGGAATGTCAGCAGTTTCCCCAAAGTCATTTTAGGAGTAGTCCTGGAGACTTTTGTTCCCAGCTAGGTTTTATTTAGAAACAAGATACGATCTCCAGAAACTATGATTAAATCAAAAGCACCTTTAAACTCGGAGTCAGTTGGACTGGGATTCTGACCGGCTGGCTCTGCAGCTCAGTGACCTTGTGTCCTTGGGAAGCTGCCTGACTACTGGGTCTTGGAGCGTTTGGACTGTCGTCAGGTGCTCTGGCAGGCCCTCCCAGCTCTGAAGCGCCATGGTGGTTGCAGGCACAGAGACGGTCCTCACCACTGTCCCCACTGGGTCTGTCTCCTCCTGTTGTTTAGTGGTGCCGCTTGATTCCCCCAGGAGGCAGCTCACTGTGTCAGCAGAAGGATGACCAACACTTGCACGGGATTTTATGGGCAACAGAGCCTGCCTGGCTCAAATGAAAGGAAGGAAGAGACCAGATCAGGAGAAATCTTTCCCTTTAATTGGAAGCCTTGAGCTTCCCAGAAAGGGTGTTGTGTGAACTGCCTTCCAGCGAGCATCGTCCTGAATGACAGTCCTCCGCGCTCCGCACATTCCACCTACAGTGCAGCTCTGGTGATCGTGTGAGACTCTCGCAGAAATCGACAGCAAGCCGAATTGCTTTTCGGAACATTCCTTCAGCACTTACTTAATATGTTGGCTGCGTGTGAAGAGGTGGTAGCATTGGAAGAACTGGAACTGGAACCCTTGAGCTCAGAGCTTGGCTGTTTTGCGTACAGAGTAATTAGTTTCTTCAGACTCCGTTTTCTTCCCTGCAGGACAGCAGTGATGGTAATACTCATCTCAGAGTCTCGTGTCAAGATTGCGCTGAGCTCCGAGTGGAACCGTTTCTGCTGTGGAGAGCACTTCCGTTTCCGCCAGTCTGACTCGGACGGAAGTACGGGTGGAAGTGGTGGCTTCACTTCCTCCGGGTCCTTTGGCCAGTCAGTGGACTGCGCCTTATGCATAAGGGACAGCGGTAGCTTTTTAATAAATTCAAAGAGTCTTTTAGCTTTTCCAAGGCTCCTCGGGCCTACTCTAAAGGGAGCCCCTTGTTCAACTTGGTCCGAAGAGGGACCAGCAACTGCTTGCAGGCCAACATCCG
Organism: Anoura caudifer; assembly: GCA_004027475.1. Lineage (NCBI taxonomy): Eukaryota > Metazoa > Chordata > Mammalia > Chiroptera > Phyllostomidae > Anoura > Anoura caudifer. The sequence continues at coordinate 326,551 of PVKU01000572.1, read as the reverse complement.
CTCCCTGGACCCGCCCACAGCCGCTCCCCCCTCACCCGCCCCAGCAGGGAGAGCTTGAATATTTTGATGTCTCTTGTTCTCCAGGTATGCGTAACAATTCAGGCAGCCTGGTAGTAGGAAGCTAAACTGCTGGTCTGGCAACGGACTGAGCAGAGCAAACGTCAAGTAGGAGGGTTTAGAAAAAACTCCTTGCTCAGTTGGGAGCTTGGCTTACTTTTCTTGATACTGTGCTACCATCTGGCTTGGAGTTTCTTTGGGCAAAAACAACTCCATGCTGATTTTGAACCATTGGCATATCTTTGCAGACTCACCCAGCTACTTCTAAACAAATGGCCCGTGAAAAATGTGCGTTCGTGCTTAGTGTAGGGCAGCCCGTTCCGGAAATGTAAGCAGGAGTCAGCACCCTCTCCCCCAGAGGAGACCGTGCCCACTGGAAAACAGCTCTCCCAGCCAGCCTCGGAGTCTGACTTTGGGGTGGGAGGAGAGCTGCTGGGGGCTGGGCCTCCCCGCAAACCGGAGGGTTTTCTTGGCAAGTTTGCTCATGGGATCTAGATTTTCACTATGAGATAGTGACATTCACACACTGGTCCCTGGACATGAAGGAATCTTGTCCCCCTGAGAAGCTGAGACACTTTGCCTCTAGACAACAGGAGCGTTGGTGAAGGGCCGTAGGTGTTCTCTGCCATTTTCTTACCTTTAGGTTCTCTGAACACCTCTCCTGCTGTGTTTCCACCTGCCGAGGCAAATTGGCGAACATCCGTATACGTTCGGTTGAGCTAGAACTGGCCTCAAGGTGGCGCTTCAGCACAGTGAATGGCAAGGCTGGTGTCACCGCAGGCCACCATGTCTGAGGGATATCATTACATAAGGGAATTCTCAGAAATCGGGCTTCTCAATAGAGGAAGGACCTGGCCTTTGTCACTCAAACTGGGACACTGAAGAGGTCAGGGGTTGGCGCAGGGCTGCAAGAGCACTTAGTACAGAAGTACAGAAGACAGGTTTAGGCTCCTGCCGCAACAGCCCGGAGCCGCTTGGCCAGAGCAGCAGGTTTGGGCCTGCCCTGCCCGGGGAGTGAGCCAGCGCTTCAGGCCCCGTCCTCATCCTCGCACCGTGGAGGCCTGGCGCAGGCTCACAGCCCCAGACAGGGCGCTGAGCTTGGGCGGCCGCCTGCACGACCGTCTCCAGACGTGGAGGCCAGCTCCTGGGTTTAAACCCTCACCTCCTCCCAACTCCGCATCCTCACCCTCCGCTGTTTACAAAGCACTTCCCCTGTGTGAGCTCATTTGCTGCTCATAAACCCCCCAGGGGAGGGGGAGCATGGTGGGGAGGAGGGACAGGGTGCGGCTCTCCTTGGCGCTCAGGAGCATGTCTAGGACGCTGCCTCAGGAGGCCCACCTTCTCCATCTGCGTCTGCGTCTCTACCAGCAAACAGGCTCCTTGGGGGCAGCTGTGGAATTCAACTTAGTGGTTTCCTGGCTTGGTGCTTGGCCAGGACGAGGTGCTCAAAATTGTTTATGGAATGAATAAATGTTTACCGGTGAAAAAGCCATCAAGGGACAGAGGCCCAGTTTAGGAGTCAGGGCTTCAGGCTTCCAGAAGCAGCCACGGTGCTACAGTGGGCACTAATGACGTCATGCGGTTTTCCGGTCAAAATACAGTTTTCTAGTGCACAGGGGGACCCAGGCAAGTCTGTCTCCACGTCTGGCACTAGGGAACCTGAAACTGCTCTGGGTCGGTCTGATGGGCGACTGGCTGGCCTGTATGAGGGGGGATGGTGGGCACTCTGGGCCTCCCATTTGTTAACACCCTTCTACTTTGACTGATAGGAGCCTTGGTGCGGGGACTACACCCAGGTATTATTCACCCCACCCCACCCCAGTCCATGACTAGCACTTGGTTGCACATGTTTCAGGTAGTTTAGGATTCGACTAGGAGATTATACGGGTTCAAATCCCACCTTCACCACTTCTAGCTGCTGGCTGCGGGTGAGTCACTTAACCCCTTGGTGCCCTTGTTTCTCATCTTTTGAAAGATGATAATACAAGTATTTAACTTGGCATTTTCGTGGGGATTTGGAGAATTAATACATGTAAAACAAAACAGTCCTTGGCAATTAGGAAAGACTGGCAAGGGTTCTGCTGATCCCTCTTTCTGGTGTCCTGGATCGAGAACTGGTTTCTGTTCACCCTATGGGGACTTTTCACAGTTTTGCAGAATTCCCTGGAATGCCTGCATTTTAGCTCCCAGGCCCTTAGTTTTCTCCAAACTCAGTTACAGCTCATTTAAGGCCCGAAGAAGAGAGAAAGCAACTGGAGATGCATTTTCCTGTTGATCAGAGCCGTGGTGTCATCTTTGTTTAGTGCACAGCCTTCCTCGTAGGCGGCAGAGTTCAAGGGCTTTCTTTACAGTGGTGCTGACCACATAGCACATAGTAGGTGCTTGATAAATGCTTATGGCAGGCTGTCAGGCAGGAAGATAACTGTCCAAAGAATAACATTACTACAGAGCAGTTAGCATGGTCACGGTCCTCACGGAATTCACACTTGTCCCTTAAGACCCACTGACTAAGCATGAAAATCACCAAGGAAATGTGATCAGCTTGGAGGGGGTGGAGGGGGGAGGAGGGGAGGGAAGAAACCGGAGTAGCCTGTTACCCGACCAACGATATCAGTCTCTCCATTGCTCATGGCTCCATTGCACATGGTTCCATTGGCTCAGGCCAAGTTGAAACCCCTGCTGCTGCTCAGGGACAGTGAAGGCATCTCCAGTTGCTGTCTGCCCCAGAGATTCATCTTCCTCGGGGTAATTTGTCATTTATCTGGGAGCTGCTCAGGCGCTCTTCTTTATGGCTAAGACAGACTAGCTTACCGGAGCCATCTGTGGGTTTGGGTCGGAGAAAGAGGTGGGAAGTGGACGATGCTCCAGGACAATTCTTAGCAGAAGCTTTCCTGGTCTTGGCAGTCTTACCCCAATTCTGATGTCAGATTAGACTTCTAATAGATCCTAACCCACAACCCAGATTCTCCCCCCTGAAAAGCTTGGAGTCGATAGGATGTAACTAGAGACTGCTCTGGTTTAAGGTTCCATAAGGGAGTGGAAATTGAAACTCAGCAGAGCTTTTCTAGTAAACACATTAGCTATTTAATCAACTAGGTCATTGATGGTAAGTAGGACTGTCTCAACTGGCATGCCAGCTCTGATTGATGGATAATACCTGCCTCCGGAATTGTGTTGAGAAGGATTCTGAATCTACATCATTGCCTCCAGGGCTCAGGACCAAGTGCTGTGATCAGCCAACAGGGCCTGGCTCAGGAGCAGGAAAGGGAAGTGGCCCCCAGAGAGGTGGGTATTTACCTGCGTGAATTGCTAACAGGAAGAGGAGGCAATTTATCTGCAAGTTGGAAAACAGAGATGGTTGAGCAGATGGACCTTGAGCAATTGTCTTGGGGAGAATGGACCACTCAGGGAGGAAGACAAAGAGGAATAGGGTGGGGACAGGCTGTGCTCTGGTTCCTTGTCTCTGTAGGAGTCCCCCAGCCCCCCAGAGAAAGCTGGCACGGGAGCCGTAGGTGGTGGTTCTGGGCTGGGGCTCAGGACCCTGGCAGACCCCAGAATTAGCCATTGGCAGGTCGATGGAAGAGCATTGAGGGTGTTTCTCACATGGTTCCATGAGTCACTTAGTGCCCATGAGATGTCACAGTTACTTTGCCATGAAAACTAGGCAGTGGTGGGGAGAGGAAGTTTTATGGTATTCAAGTTTGGGAAACCCCCGTCAAAAAACTTCAAGAAGGTTAGTGGTAGAGCCTGGCTGGGGAGCTCAGTTGGTTAGGGCATCATCCTAACACCAAGGTTGCGGGTTTCATCCCCAGTCAGGGCACGTACAAGAATCAAGCAATGAATGCATACCTAAGTGGAACAACAAATTGGTCTTTCTCTTTCTCTCTCCCTCTCTCTAAAATCAATTTAAAAAACTTAATAAGAAAAAAAAAAAGAAACAGTAGCCCAAGCTGGGCTCTTTGCCAGTGGGGGTTATGGAAGAGAAATGTAACAAGCTATGAAAGCAAAAAGGTGGGCTGGCGTGGGCTCTGAGAGGCCTTGAATCCGGCCAAGGAGGTAGGTTTTGGTGGAGAGGCTCGAGGTTTGTGGGCTGGAGACATAGTGCAGTCAGAGGTGGGCTCAGGACACAGCGGTTGATGCCTCGAAGACAGGAGAGACTGGAGAGACCGGAGGGTAGAAGATTAGCTGGGAAGTTGTTACATGGTCGGAACAAGAGGCACGAACGGCCTAACTAGGGTAGAAGCAATGGGAATGGAAAGAGGGCCGGAGTCGAGAGCCATGTCACCAGTAGCGTTGTCAGGACCCGGCTGCGTGCCAGCAGCGCTCAAGTTCACTCAGGGCCGTGCTGAAGGGCGCTGAGCAGCGCTTCTCTACAGCGCTAAGAACAAAGCCTGCGGCGTGCGGCGTGGACTGCTGAGGTAGAGGGTGTGATTGGACAGAAAGTGTAACTTCCGACCTCTAGGGCTGATGAAGGCCTGGCAGGGTAGCGAGGGCATGAGCACGGTCCCTCCGGTGCTCCCAGGGGTGAGCGACCCTGTGTCCCGGGCCTCCGAGGCACTGACCACGCCAAGCCCCTTTCTGCTCCCAAGTCTGCAATTAACCTTCACATGGGAATATGGGAGGGGGCCTTACAACAGCTTATCAACTCAGTGGCTTTCAAACCTACTGCACATGAAGAATCCCTAAGGAGCCCATTGAAATGCAGATTTCCCATCTCCATCTCCAGAGACTTGGATTCAGTTGGTGAGCCTGGGAATCTGCATTTGATGTCCCGAAGTGATTCCGATGTATAGTCCAACCGAGAAATTATTTAGTCCCATCGCTCCGTTGTATAGGTGCATAAATGGAAGCCCAGATTAGAGCAAGGATTTGTCCAAGGCCCAAGGCCCTTGCACAAGGCTGAGACTGGCACCCCACACCTAGGGCTCCTCCGGCACACAGTGAACTACACTTGGTCCCCTGGCTTGGCTCTAGGCGGAGGGTCACACAGTGGTTAAAGGGAGAGAACCCTCTTGCACTGGGAGCGCCTCCTGGGGACGGGTTGCCCGAGTCTGGGACACACAGGACTGTGGAGGGCAAAATGACCACGAGAGTGGCGGCTGTCACTTCCGGTGTGGCGGGTGCTTCAGAGCGCTTCACGCGGGAGCGCCTTCAGTCCTCTCAATAACCTCATGAGGTCACTACAGCAGGTCCTTGAGTAGCTTCATTTCGTGCAGCACGTCCTCATGACATTGACAGACGCTGCAGGAACTTACCTCGTCTTTATGTGCACTAGCTTGTGGCAAAATTGGTTTCGTTATACTATTTCGTGTAAAGTCACAGAACCTGTGGATGATGGTAAGTGAGGACTTAACTGTATTATCCCCATTCTACTAAAGAGGAAACTGAGGCACGAGGTTAAGAAGGCAAAGGGGCTTTCACCAGCTCCTGCTTCCCCTGCTTCCCTTTGCCTTGGGGCACCTGCACCTCTGCTTCCTTTATTCTGCCCACTCAGAGTTGGCCCCTTCCCCTCCCTGCTTCCCCCAAGGGAGCCATTCAGAACTGAGTGGACTGAGTGGGGGTGGGGGGTGGATTTGGCAGAGACATGAGGATCATTTAGGCGTCTGGCACCTGTGCTGGCCACCAGCCCTACCCGTCCGTGGAGCGTGGAGCGGGCAGGGACAGCTTCTGCCAAGGCTCGGCCTGCTGCGAGAATGAGGCACATTTATTTGTTCTTTGCTGTGGGGGGGAGGGTGCATTCTTGGTCAGGGTAGAAGAGCCAAGGGGGTGGGGTGGGGTGTGTGTGTGTGTGTGTGTGTGTGTGTGTGTGTGTGGTAAAGCGGTTTTTTTTTTTAAAGATTTTATTTATTCATTTTTAGAGCGAGGGGAAGGGAAGGAAAGAGGGAGAGAAACATCTCAATTGGTTGCCTTTCACATGCTCCCAGCCCGGGACCTGGCCTGCAACCCAGGCATGTGCCCTGACTGGGAATCAAACCTGTGACCTTTTGGTTCACAGTTCATTGCCCAGTCCACTGAACCACACCAGCCAGGACTGTGTGTGGAATTTTAAATAACCTTTTATTGTAGCTGAGGCACATGCCACCTTGCCTGAGAACCGCTGGTGGAACATTGTTTGATTCTGTTCCCCAAGGCCCTGTATTAGGACTCACTTGATGAAAGCTCCCCTTGGCCTTGGGAACAGACTTCCTCCTGGAGGCCCTGGTGGCGAGTTCTCTGAACTGTGTCTTTATTTTTGCAGTGGCTGCTAGGAAGCTCGAGGGCCTATGTGTTGATTAAGTGAATGCTCCATCTGATTTTCAGTTCTTGGTAAAATTAACTCCCCCTTTCTAGTTTTTCCTCCAGTTTTACTGTCTGTTAGTCTCTGACTCTGTTTTAAATGGCCATGATTCTACCTACAATATGTGACAGTGTCAGTTTCGCGGTCCTCTTACCTGCTAATCTGACATTTTTAGCAGGTAATTTTTGGTTGCTATTTAAATTTTGTGTGTTGAGCTTTTTTCCTTGTTTTCTCCTATTAGCTTATGTGTTCATATCCTGCTTTCATGAATCTAGGTGATATCAGTGGTTTACTTATTGATCTGTAGAGTTTATTAAATACTAACATTATCTACCCTTGTGTTGTAAAAAAAAAAAATTAATTGCTCAACAGTGTGTGCGCTTTTTTTAAAAGCTGCCTCAAACGGTTGCCCAGAAGTCAGCAGGGCAGAGAATGAATGACCGAATCCTGTCCCTCGTTTCTGTTCCGCAGCGAATGTTTGTGGAGCCGTCTCTCTGGCCGTCCTCTTGCTCGGCGCTTGGTTACTGTGATCAGAACAATAGCTATCGCTTATCGAATGCTCGTTATGAGCTAACCGCTGTTCTTTATACGTATTAACTTTTTCATAACAATTTTAGGAGCTGGGTATCATTATCCTCATTTTACAGATAAGAAAATCAAGGCACAGGACATTTAAATAACTGCTTTGCTCACACAGCTAACAAATGGCAGAGCCAGGGTTCAAACCTGCAGCTGGTACACCAGTGGTTCCTGACAAGGGGTGGTTTTACCCACCAGGGGACATAGGAAATGCTGGGCGGCATCTTTCATTATCACAACTGGGGAGTTGCTCTCTACTACGTAGAATGTAAAGGCCAGGGACACTGCTGAGCATCCTGCGATGCACCGGGCAGTCCCCACCGCAAAGGATGTGGCCAAATGTCAGTACTGCCAAGGGTGGGGAGTCCTGTGCGGACCTGGCATTGTATCATCGGCCGGGGCTTCTGGAACGCTGTGTCGCTGGGCTCTCCACCCCTGACCTGCCTGTACAACTGAAAATGGCTTGGAACGCGGCGAACAGTTGGGTCCCTAGGGGCGCACTCCACGCAGGGGTGCTGGTGATCCAGAGGACACACCCTGGTGCTCCAGCAAACCTGGAAGGGTTGAACCCTCATGGGGAAAGATTGCTGAGGGCAGAGAGCAAAATGCAGGAAGCCTTCATGTCCATTGTTATTGCTGGTCCACGGAGGGGTGCGGGCTGCCGAAGGAGCCTGTGGGCTTGCTATGTCAGGGAGGAGTGCTCCGTCCCACCCCAGGTGCCAGCCAGGAAGCCCCTGGTGACTGAAGCACCAACCAGAGCGCTTTGTGCTCTCCCCACCTCTCTCTCCCTGTGGCTCCCCCTCTCCTGGCTTTCCAGGTGCTAACCCCACATCCTGCCTGGTCCAGGTCTCTGGGAGCAGGTCCCTCTTCCCCTGCACCATCTCATCTGGACACTGACCCGGCCACCACGGGAAGCACCCGCACCTAGCAGGCCCCTCTCATGGAAATCCCAGTGGCAGGCCACTGAGCACACTGCTGGAGTGACACTCCCGATCCCAGCAGCCAGGACATCACTTTGGAAGTCAGCGCTGCTGTGGAGGGCACTGCACGAGGAATCCCCAGGCCTAGGCTGCTGGCTCTGTGTACTCAGGAGCCCTGTGGGGTGCGAGGAGCAGGTCCGAGTTACATTTGTCTCCTCCGCAGTGCCTGGTACGGGGCTTTGCATGGGGCTGGCTGTCAACCGTTATTTGTTGGCTGGGGTAAATGCATCACCACTCTGCTCGGCTTTCCTATCCAGAAGGATGGAAACCATCTCCACAAAGGGACCCAGGTGGCAGCAGCAGCAGCAGCAGCGCCCTGCCTGTGGCCAAGGATGCAGGATTCATGTCAATCCGTGTGGAGTACATGGCTGAAGGGCTTACCAGCCGCCTCCCGCCTGCTGTGCAGGCGCCTGCGCACCGTGGTGAATCCTGCCCCTTGCCTGCAGGCCTGTCTGAGTTGTAGTTAGGTTTCCCATGTGTCCCCCTGGCCTTCCTGGGAAGCTGACCTCACCCTGAACTTCAGGGCTGGTCTTGATGGGTGTAACCCCAACTCTCTTGCCACCTCTTGGCTCGGGAACTCAGGTACACACAGGTCAGCAGAGGGCATGGGGCCAGCCGTGTGCTCAGGAATGGGTGTGTGCAAACCAGAAGCCAACTCTGGGTGATTTGGACCTTCAGGAGTTTATTCAGAGGATCACGGGAGAGCTGGGGAGCAAGGCTTCTGGTCAGGCTGGCCCAAACTGTTCCACAGGTCAGAGATGACAAGAAAACTGCCACCACCACGGCCACCAAGCTCTGATGTAGACGCTACAGGCTGTATCCCAGCTGCCTCTGTGCCAGGAAACTGACTTTACTGCAGCCACTGATAACTCCGTTGTGCTGTGTGTGTGTGGAGGGAGGTGGAGGGAGGAAAGGGGAGGGAGGGGGAAGGAGGGAGGGGATGGGAGGGAAGGCAGCTGTGCTCTGTGCTTTTGTTCTTGCATCACCAACCCTTGAGGAAAAGCCCCAAGTCTGTGTCAGGAGAGGAAAGTCTGGCTTCTACCTTGGGGAGGTGGAACTTACAATTTCAAACTTGTCCTAACAAAGGACGAATGTTCGAAAGGGCCAGAGTGACCGCAAATATGACATGTCGACCACAAGATTTGTTCCAGTTTGAGAAAGTGAGGCACAAGGGGGTTGTTTGTTGGGATTTCTTATAAAGACTCTTCCTTTTTCGTACCAGAGATGCAAGAAGAGGCCGTTGCCCTCACACATTGGGATGTGTTGCTGTGGAGTCTGGAGTGCCAGAAGTCATTCTGGTGTGAGCCAGGCCAGGTTAGAAATGAAGTCAACACGCAGAGGAGGCAAAAAGCAAGGGAGGAGCAGAAAGAGAGCACACAGCCCCGGTCTTACGCTGATTCTGAAGCCATCCAACATCTGGGTTTCTGCCTGCCCTAGCCAGTGTGGCTTGGGTTTTCTGCTGTTTGCTGCCAAACGCATCCTAACGGAGGCAGGACTGGTTACATGTAAAAACTGCTGCAGACAGTGACAGGCAAGGAAGTCGGTGAGAAAAGCTGGGCTCTTGACCCACTTCTGCCACATGCCTCTTTGCCAAAGCATTTAATCTCTGAAACGCAGTTTTGCTTCTTCCAGAGTTGTTGTGGCACAAAATGAGGGTGCAAGAGTCCTGTGTAGATGATTACATAAAGTGCAAAGATTCTTCTTCCCCCCCACAGGCTCTTGTCATCAGACCAGACGGGGCAAAAACATGGTACACGAACAAGCAAACAGCTGTTTTCTCAAAGGCTTTAACATTCCACGTTTCCATTGGGCCCGAGTTTTCCTGTTTCTCTATACTTGGCAGCTGGGTGGGAGGGAGTGGGAGGTAGGAGAGAGAAGCAAACACTTTGAAGTGGAATCAGGTCAAAGTCGATCATTACCCAGTGTGTAGACTTGGGAGCTTGCTTTCCTTTTCAGGGCCTTCTTACGGAAGCATGGGTGAAACCGTAGGCTCTCCTCCAACAAAGAAGGGCGGGATGAAGCCAGCTCCGCCAGATGTTTTACCGTTATTCTCTCCTATCCATCCAGCAGCCCCGGGAGGTGGGGATGTTTGGGTCCGTTTGTCAGAGGCGGAAATGGGGAAGAAGGTGCAGGTCACATACCACACAAGAGAAACGAAATCAGCCTCTCCACAGACACCTGCCTCCTCCCCCACCTCCCCTGTCACATGCCTCTTTCCTGCCCATCTCCTTCTTGTTCTCTTCTTTCCACCTCTACAACTTCCTAAAACTCCCCAGGTTGCCCAGAACAGCCCATCTCTACCCTCAGTTGGTGCCCCCCCCCCCCTCAGCAAAACAGAGGCCAATCGGAAGCCACCCTTTCGGTTCCCTGAGTGTGTCTCTTGGGAGGTGGGGTTGGGGGTGGGGGCTCAGTTCCTCCTACCACGTGTAAATGAGGTGTCAATGAGAGGTTAATTATACTTACCTTCCGAGGCCTTGGTGAGGATGAGCGGAGTTGGAGTTCAGGTCCCAGTTTCCTGCCCTGGAGTTCAGTATCTCTTCCCACAGCTGTCCGAAGACAACAGACTATTGCAGAATCTTAATGAATAGAGACTCACCTAGCAGGAACCCTCAATTTAACTTCATTATATATTTTGGGGGCACATTCAACTTTTAAAGAGTTAGGAATGTGAAAATAACAATTCAATGTCCAGGATGTTTGCTGAGGTCGGTACAAATTCATGCCAACATCTAATCTCTCTGTACCTGTGATGCCAGCCAGGGAGACTTGAATTTTGGGTGATGACCCTGGAGGCAAAGTGACATCCTCCACCATCAAAGAGCCATCTTATTATGTCTACTGACCTCCTCTTCGGCAAGATCAGGGACTGAGATGTTCCAAAAATCATACACAAGACTTGACTCACGATGAAGTTTTCTTCCTTGCCTGACTTCCCACTTTTTCAGTCTTCTAGCAAGCTGGGATTTTCACTGTACATGACCTTCCCCCAAAAGGAAGGGAACCAGGCTGGCCAAGCCTGTCCAGAGGGTCAGCAGAGAGGCATGCTGGCTGAGAGAATCAGCAGAAGGGCCAGGAGCGGAGGGTTCTCATTTCCTAGGGCGGCCATAGTGAAGTACCACCAACTAACTGGGTGCCTTCAAACAGTAGCAGTTCATCCGCTCAGCTCTGGAGGCTAGAGGTCCAAAAGGAAGGTGTCAACAGGGCTTCTCTCCGAAGGTCCTCGGGAGGATCCTTCCTTGCCTCCTCCTAGCTCTGGTGTTGCCAGCAAGCCTCGGTGTGCCTTGGCTGGTAGGTGCATCGCTCCACTCTCTGCCTCTGGCATCATCTGGCAGCTGCCGCATGTGCCTGCATCTCTGCTGTGCCTCACAAGGACGGCGGTCATTGGATCAGGCCCACCCCATCCGGTGTGGCCTCATCTTAACCAGTCACATCTGCAAAGACCCTGTTTCCAAACAAGGTCACATTCACAGGCCCCAGGGGTTTGGGCTTCAGCTTATCTTTTTGGGGGGTACACAATTCAACTCACAAGGGGGGGGCTCTTTCCTAGCTTGTCAAGCAAAGGCACCCCCTAAATGATTCATGAGTGACGGCATAACCAACAGTGACTGGAGGGAGGGGGTGATGGGAAGGTGAACGCATGCGCAGCAACTTCCCTGGTTCTGAGTCTGTCCTTAACCTCCTCTCCCTTCCCTGGCGGAGGCAGATTTTCAAAGTGAACATCTGAAGTGCAGGGTACTTTGCTGGTCTTAACCTGGCCCCTAACTTCAGAATAAATGCGGGCAAACTGGCCTGTTTGTCACTTACAAGATGCAGTTTCACTTGATGGTTAGCATCGCTTTCCAATGTAGACGTGCAGGAAATTCATTCCAGTTTTCAAGGGACATCTCCCAGAATTCTGCTCAGATTTATTGTCAAATAACAGTTCCAAAAAATTGCTTCTGATGCTGACTCAGACCTGCCGGGGAGAGCCGCTCCGGCATCGATCGGTGGCTTCCCAGTGGGCGAGCCTCAGGGGTGCCAGCCCGCAGGCCTGATGGCCCTCTTAGACAGACATTTAATAGGATGGCCGCCCCCACCCAGCCTGCCAGCCCGGGTCGGTGCCAGGAGCCACGGCTCCGCCTTGCTGTGCACAAGAGCCGGAAGGAAGACTTGGCAAAGTTTTAATTAACTGAGGATAAACATACATGGGGAGCTTGAGTCCATTAGCTGGCACTGCCGCCCAGAGAGCAAAGGCCTCGCTAATCACACGCCACAGCAGGCGAAATGACCTGCTGACTGGCAGTGTCCATTTGCTTTCGAATTAAAAAACGTATTTTCAAAATAAATATGCGTGGAGTCTCTGTTTGTCATGTGGCTTCTGTGTTTGTCTGTTTGGGATGTTATTAACAAGCAACTGTTTTTAGCATTGCAGCCCAGCAAAGCTGCAAACGCAAGTGCGGCCAAGAGGCCGGCATGGCCCTTCCCTTGGAGGACAGAAGGCAGGCGGGGACTGAGGACCGGTCCCCGAGGAACACATACAAGTAACACAGTCAGCCGGGGAGGGCGCTGCAGACGTGTGCTCTTTGCTTGGAGTCACGGCGTCAGAGAGGTGAGATCTTAGACCACGTCTCCAACTCACCAGCTGTCGTTTGGATTGCAAGGTGACAGAGCGACAGGGCTGGAGCTTCCGTTTACAATATTCTAGGACGGAGATTTGATACAATTTTAGAGCCTGGTCAGAAAGTGGGTGTTTTACTCAGTCGAATTCATCGCACACTGTCCAGGTCTGGAGACACACAGGGACAGAGATTTGGCAGTCCCTGCTCTTGCACAGCTTTTTACATTCTAGTTGGGGGATGTGTAGGACAAATGCTAAAGAAACAATCAGGTGACAGCTAAATGCAGAGACCCGGCTGGTGAAAAACAGCTGGTGGTGTGTGGGGAGACCTGGAGGGCATTCCAGGGAAGAGCAAGCGCAAAGGCCCCGAGGCAGGTAGGAGCTTAGTCTGTTGGAGGGCTGGACACGAGGCCACCACAGCGGAAGCTCAGGGAGAGAGGAGACGGAATGCAGAATGGGCGGGACAAGGTTAGGGAGACCGGATTTTATGCCAAGTGCAATTATTTATATGAAACCTGTCATTCTCACTAGATTATAAGCTTCAGAAGAGCAGAGCCTAAGTCTGCCTGTTTACTCAACACCTGGTTTTCATTCCAGCACATGTACTATATTTTTCATCATCACCACCATTGTTGTTCAACCTCTTTGTATCAGAGGTACAGGTGTGCGAGATTTCTCCCTGCAACTAAGTTGTAAACAGCTTAATAGCTTGAGCCTGGTCCCTCTCCTCTGATCCTTTGCCACGTGGTGGGCCACTTTTCACGAAGATGTGCCACGATCCTTGCATCCTTGTGTAGTCCCCTTTCACGCTGCGCCAGGGCTGGCCCTGTGTGACGGTAAAATAAGGAAGGAGGCACAGTGCACCACATCCAAGGCAGAGCCCTAAAAGGCCTTGCAGCACCTGACGTGGTCTCCTGGAGGTCTTGCTCTGCGACAGGAACGTGGAGAGGATCGCATGGAGAGGAGCAGAGAGGAGCGGAGTGGAGCGCCCTGTCGAGACTCAGCGATGACCTGGCAGTCCCGTGAGCGGGCCGCTGGAAGTGCGTCCCCAGGGCCCAGCCTTCCGGTGATTCCACCCCAGCTGACAGGTGACTGCAGCCGCACGAGAGACCCTGGGCCAGCAGTGCCCAGCGGAGTCCTTCCCTAATTCCTGGCCAACAGAAACTGGGAGAGTAATCAGCGATTGTTTTTCAAGCCTTGAGGTTTGGGTGGCGTATCAGGCAGTGCGAGGTAACCAGCAGGCATAGCACAGGGTCACGCACACAGCGGTGGGTGAATCACAACTGTGAGGGAGTGCTCGAAGGGAGCCTTGTCACATGGGACAGAGGTCAGGTGAGGTGCCAGCCCTGACAAAAGCCAGGAGTCTCAGGAAGAGACAAGGGGAGGGTGGGACTGAGCCTCCTGAGCCTCGAGGGCGTCTAAGAGTCAGGTCTGGCCAAAGACACCGTGGAAGAGACCGGTTGAGATTAGATGTGGAGGGCAATATTTATCAGTTACTCCACCCAAATCCTGTATCTGCAAGAAGCCCCAGCAGCTGTGCGACCTCTTCAAGTTTGTTGTTTTTGTGATCTGGGTGTAGTTTCAGAGTGAAAAGTTCTTGAATGTTTAGGGCACCGAACAACAGTGCGTGCGAGAGAGCGGCGCACTCCGTGCTTGGAACCCACTTGCCGGGGGCAAGCCGGCGCGGCCCTGGGACTTGCGGAGGGAATCAGGTCTGGACAGGGCCCGACCGGCTGGGCTGGGGCCGCGGGACGGCGTCCCAAGTCCGTTGCACATGCGTGTTGTGCTACGACGAGGCCACTTCAGTCCTTTCCTGCAGCTGAGGCACAGCCGTCCTCCCGGCACCCTCTCCCTGAGGCTCTTGGCTGCTGTCAGAGCTGGCACCTGGCAGGGGCCAGTGTGCAGGCGTCTCCATTAGCGGCGGGAGGGAGGCCCATGCCCAGCAAGTTATTTGTCCTCGAACCGCCCCTCCTGACATCATTCGTCTGGCCACTGATTTCTGTAATTAACTGATGTCGTTCAGTTGAGGTCTGTGGAATTCTCATTTCGAAATAAATGTGATCTGCCTTCTCCTGCACTGAACCAGCAAAAGCAGTGACGCAGCAGATGGGGTGGGGCCGGGACGGGGGGGGGGGGGGGGGGGGGGGGGGGGGGGGGGGGGCGCGGAACCTGCCTCCCTCCGCTTCCTCTGGCTGGTGGCCCTGAGGCCCTCCCCAGGATCCCTATACTCCAGTATCGGGGCTTGGAAACCTCAGGTCCAGGGTATTCCAGAGTCTGCCGCATCGTTTTATAGTAATGTGCCCTTAGTGATTATTTGTGCTGCGGTTTTCTGCCCCCGCTGCAAATCAATCATCTTCCTTAGATACCAACTCATCACACACTTCCCGTGCTTAAAACCTTTGGTGGGATACCGCTTTGCAGTGAAAGTCAAAAATTTCCCTGGGTGTTGTCTCTGCTCCCGGACACTAACCACCCGGCTCCAGTCCCACCTCTTCCTTACTGTCCCCACATGACCCCTCCAGGGCCAGCGTTTGCTCTCCTCCCCAAATCCACTGGGCGCTGCTGGGATCCAGCTTCCTGTGAGACGGCACCTGATCCGAACTGACAACGTTGTCGGGAAGCCAGATCTCCCAACGCCTCTCTGTTGGCTTCTGGAAGGTAGAGACTGCGTTTTATATTTCTTTGAATTCCCTGTACGTAGTAGGTGTTCAATTAATATCTGTGATGTTGTCGATTGATTGGTGGTTGGAGACTCCTCCTCACTGTTGAGGTGAATCAGAAGCCAGCACAGAGAAGGAAGGCTGTGAGGCAGCAGCTTCGGAAGAAAACCTTTGTTACCCAAGATCCAGAAGCCAGGGTCCGGCCCCTGCAGATCCGCCTCTGCAGGGCCTGTGTGAAAGCCGGGCACAGAGGCACCGTCTGCCCAGAAGCTGGGCTTCCCTGGGACCATCACCCCTGGTCTGTACATTTGGGGTCATATGAGGACCGGAGATGCGTGGAAGACCCTGGCACCCAATAAATGACTGCTATTTTTTTTAAATCACATCACTCTTATTTCTTCCATTTTATTGTGAAAAATTTCAAACACATAGCAATGTGCAAAGAATTTTACCATGAACAGCTGTCTACTTGCTACCTAGATTCTACCGTGAATGTCTTACTGAAACCGCTTTCTTCACACATGTATCCCTCTCTCCACCCCTTCACCCGTCCACGAATCTGTTTTTGGTGACGCATTTCGGAGTAAATTGCAGACATCGGAACACCTCGTCCTAAATATTTCAGCATGCATGTCATTAGCCAGAGTTCAATATTACTTTAGTTTTTGCATCTGTTGTAAAATTTAAATACAATAAAGTTCACCCATCTTAGGCGTACGTGCGCGGAGTTTTGACAAACGGAAATGCCTGCGTAATTCAAACCCCCATCAGGAGACGCTGAACATTTCCTCGCCCCAGCGAGTTTCCTCACACCCCTCCCTCACCCGCTCCAGCCCACCTCCCTACTACAGAGAGCCGCGTACGTGGTACCGTGCAGTCCACACTCGCATGTAAGGCTCCCTCCACTCAGCAGAATGTTTTCGAAACTCACCCATGGCGTTATGTGATTGGGGGTCCATGTTTTTATTGCTGAATAGTATTCCATTGTATGAATATGCTGCCATTTGCTTATCCATTATCCTGCTATTGATTTTTTCCCCACAGAGGAGCACTTTTAACATTACTGTGCTCACAGCTTCACATGTGAGCAAAGGAGGAAGGAAGTCTTTCTCCTCTGGTGCGTGCCACTAGGCATTTTCCCGTGGCCATCCTGTGTGGACTCAGCAGGGCTGCGAAGATATGATAAGGATTTTCTTAAGTACTTAATGGTACTTGTTTTTTTAATTGAGATAGAGGCGACATACTATATTGGTTTCAGGTGCACAACATGGTGGTTCAGTAGTTGCACGTATGGGGAAATGATCACCACAGTAAGTCTACTTGACATTTGCCACCACACATGGTTACAGGACGTTTTTCTCAAGGTGAGGACCCCCGAATATGTGACCCATTCTCATGAACTGTAGTCACTCTGCTGGACATTATAGCCTCAGAACCTGTTTATGTCGTAACTGAAGTTTGTAACCTTTTCCCCATTCACCCTTTTGTGCTGTCCCCACCCCCTGCCCCTGGCAACCACCAGTCTGTGGTCGATTTAAAAATGAAATAAAGCGTTGCCCTGGCCAGGTGGCGCAGTTGATTGGAGCATCGTCCTGTACCCAAAAAGGCTGTGGATTCGATCCCTGGTCCCGGCACTTACCTAGGTTGCCGGTTTGATCGCTGGCTGGGCGCATACCGGAGGCAACTGATCACTGTTATTCTCTCAAATTGATGTTTCTCCCTTTCTCTCTCTCTCTCTCTTCCTCGCTCTCTAAAATCAACATATCCTTGGGTGAGGATTTAATAAATGAAATAACAAAAGTCTTGCCCTGGCTAGTGTAGCTCAGTGAATTGAGCACGGGCCTGTGAAACAAAGGATCGCGGTTCGATTCCCAGTCAGGGCACATGCCTGGGTTGCAGGACAGTTCCCAGCAGGGGACGCACGAGAGGCAACCATACATTGATATGTCTCTCCCTCTCTCCTTCCCTTACCCTCTAAAAAAAAAAAAGGTAAATAAATAAAATCTTAAAAAAAAAAAAAAAAGAACAAAAGTCTTTAGTTAGCCAAAATGAGTTTATTCGGGAATAGCAATAAGGGACAAGCAAACTATGGCAAATCACAGGTCAACCCAGGAGACAAAGGGAAGGTCAGCTTTCACGAGGTTTTAGGAGTAATTGGGGAAAGCTGTGTTGGTTTTTATTGGCTGCAGGAAGGGGGAGTGTGTGGTGGCCGGGTCAGAAGGAAGTCGCTGGCTCGGAAGGAAAGCCTCTTTCTGCCCGCCGGGTGTGCAAGCTTCGGTGGGTGAGACCGCTTCCATGGCTTCCAGACTCGTTTCGATGTAGGTGTCCTTTGTCCATTTCCAGACTGTTCTCTGTATCTGTGAGCTTGCTTGGTTTGGGTTGTTGCTGTTATTTTTAGATTTCACATATAAGTGAGGCCCTGCGGTATTTGTCTTTGTCTGATTTATTTCACTTAGCATAATGCCTTTCGAAGTCCATCGTGCTGTTGCAAATGGCAAGATTTCATTTGTTTTTACGGCTCAGTAACTCTCCATTGTGTGTTTGTCACAGTGTCCTTATACCCACCCATCTGTCGATGGGCCCTGAGGTTGTCTCCATGTCTTGGCTATTGTAAATAATGCTGCAAAGAACGCGGGGTGCTTATGGTTTTTTGAGATCGTGTTTTTGTTTTCTTTGGATAAATAGGCAGAAGTGGAATTGCTGGGTCATGTGGTGGTTTTATTTTCAATGTCTTGAGAAACTTCCGTACTGTTTTCTAGAATGGCTACACCAATTCACAGTCCCACCGACAGTGCACGAGGGTTCCTTTCCGCCCCAGCCTCGCCAACGCCTGGTATCTCTTGTCTTTTTGATGAGAGCGATTCTAACAGGTGTGCGGTGCTCGCTCATCCTGGTTTTGATTTGCGTTTCCCTGATGATTAGAGATGTCGAACATCTTTTCATGTACCTGTTGCCCATTTGTATGCCTTCTTTGGATAAACGTCTATTCAGACCCATTGAAAACTTTGATTGTTTGCTTGAGTTGCATGGGCTCTTTATATATTTTGGATATTAACCCCTTATTGCATATATGATTTGCTAACATTTTCTCCCATTCAGTGGGTTGCCTTTTATTTTGTTGATACTTTCCTTTGCTTTCCAGGTGCTTTTTAGTTTGATGTAGTTCCACTTGTTTGTTTTTGATTGTTTGGTGTCAAATCCAAAAAAAAAAAAAAAAATCATTGCCAAAACCGATGTTAAGGAGCTTACCGTTTGTGTTTCTTCTGGCAGTCATGTGGTTTCCAGCCTTATATCTAAGTCTTTAGTCCATTCTGAGTGGATTTCTGTGCAAGGTGCAGCATAGGGGTCCAGCTTTCCCAGCACCATTTATTGCAGGGACTGTCCTTTTCCCGTTGATTTTCCTGGCTCCTTTGTTGTAAATTAATTCACTGTATATTAATACATGTGGGTTTCTACAATGAATTTTTAATAAATCCTAGTCACCTGCCTTCTTTCCCCTTGGTAGTGTTTCATCAACAATACCGACCACCACAAAGCCCAGCTCACAGGGACCTGGCTCCTCGGAGAGAAAGGGCCCTGGGCCAGCGGGAAGGGCTGCTCCTCCCGACGGTCTTCGGCCCGTTCTCTCCTGGCTCAAGTCAGCACAGAGACAGAGAGCATCATTTTGAAGGGAGATTCGATTTGAACTCCCTCCTGGTGCCCCCTCACCCTGTCTGATTCCTATTCGGTGCATTTTTCCCAGCTTCCTCCACCATGAAATGAGTTGGAACCAATTAAGAGCCTTCTGCATCCTCATCAGTGATATTTATGACTATGGGAATATTTATGACGCATGCCGAGGACGCGGGTCAGAGAGGAGACTGCGCCTTGCAGTCCTTGTCCGTGGGGTTTGTCTCCTCCTTGTTTTTGCTGGGGTTGTAAAAAGCAAGACTGCACAGCATGTAGTTGAGGGTGGCTTTTTTTTCCCCATCTAATCTTTGCATTCAGGCTGTAGATTAATCGGTGACGAACACATTTTTATGACTGACCTCCGTGCTTGGAATGCAGGAGGCGTTTGGGCTTCCTGGACACTTCGGTAGAGCTGCCTCCTTTTTCTGAGCCTGCCCTCAAACGCCCGCCCTGTGGAGGCTAGGGCTGTGTAACGCCCGAGGGGAAGGCTTTCAGTGCAACGCCAGGAAGTTTGCGCTCTGTAAGAAGCTCAAGAGGGGCTGGAATCTATGTAAATACCTCTGTAGGAATCAGGAAGGGCCAGGGATAGTTCAGGTGTTTGGTGCAATTACCCGGAAAGCAATCTCTTCCCCCACCCCTGCACAGTCATTCCTGACCCCAGGGGTGACCTTTTCCTTCCCAGCCCTGAGACCTCCACCTGGACCCCACGCTCTCCTACCCAGACCCCCCTCACCTCCGTCTTCAAACACCCCAGTGCAGAGGGCTCTTCTACCTCTGTCCCCAAACACTGTTTCTCTTGCTCCTATAATATCGATCTCCTATAAATACATGGATCAATTACACATGTATATAAAAAGACACATTTTTGGAATGCTTCCTGTATGCCAAGCTGCCTTTTTTTTGTGACTGCCCTCCCATCCCCTCCCTTCCCTTCCAAAATTCTTTTTTTTTTTTTATGATAAGGATATAATTTTATTTCCATTCAGGCTCTGGGGCATCCTGGATTATTTACATATTCTTGACTTTAATTTTTTTTCTTTTCTTTTCAATTACGGCTTACATTTAGTGTTATTTTATATCTGTCCCAGGGGCACAGCATAGTGGTTAGACACTCATATACTTTACAAAGCGAAATTCTTGAGTGCTGCACTCTGCCTGTCTCCTCCCTTCCTGGCCCCTGGAGCACGGTCCACCCTCACCACTGTCCCGTGAGGGTCCAGAGGTCACCACAGACTTCTCAGCTGACACGTGGAGTAGTCTCTCCTCAGTGCTGCCTCCTCCTCGTCCCAGTGACCAGTCCTCTCCCTGTGGACTTCTGTGACCCTGCAACATAGCCATTGCTTTCCACAGTCCTAAAACTCTATTTCCTTTATTGGGCTTTATTTTTCCTCCCAGCCCCTAAGTGTATTCATTCCTCAAAGCGGCATCTTTGGACCAAGGGCACACCTTGTCCCACCCATCAGCTCTCCCTGTGGACAGCACACCCGCGGCCTGCGGCTGGCTCCACCCCGCCCCCCATCCTCAGCCCACATTGCTAGGTGATCGCTAGTCACCCCCTCCTGAGTCACCTTACCCCTAAAACCCAGCTTATCTTCCCCCCAGGAAAGAGGTCTGACACCTGGGTTCCGCCTTCTGGGAGCTTATCATTTTGTCCGAGGCACACTGCAGGTTTTGAAATGTCCCGTGACAAGCCCTGAGAGTTAATTACCATTGGAGGGGATGATGTAAGAGACACACCACAGGGCAAGATGCTAAATGAGTGCTACGGCTGAGATCCCGGCTTGCTCAGAGTGGGGAGAAGCTGTGCCCTGTATGGCCCGGGAAGGTCTCGCCCACCGCGGCCCAGCGAGATCCGTGGGGAGGGATAGAGGGTGTTTATTCCGGACACTAGGAATGGGGAAGCAGGACCATCCAGGAACCGTTTTCAACCTGTGTTCAACCACACAGGTCATGAAGCTTCTTAACCTGCGGCAGTACTGCTTCCTGGGAAGGGTTTGGAAGCTCTTTATTTTTTATTGTCACAAGGACCGAGGGGTGCCATTAGCATTTAGCACCTGGAGATCAGAATTGATAAATGTCTGGCAGTGAGTGGGTTAGTCTCATGCAAAGAATTGTCCCGACAGCAGCACCAAGGTTGAAAAGCACGAGGGGATGATGGCGAATGGGTTCCCTCCTGCCACCTTCATCCTCCCAACACGAAACTGAGAAAGGGGGAGAAAAAAAGGATTATACTTCCCCACCGCCCCCTGGCTTGACTTTGCCAAGTCAAACTGGCAGAATCCACACGTAGTGCATGGAATTACGCCGTGCGGTGCTGACTGGTGCCCAGCAGACAGACTGCCCACATGCCCGGGGCACCTGCCAGCTGAGAGGAAGAAGGGCGAGTTCAGCTGGGATGAGCTGAGTCACAATTTTGGAGGCACAAAATCTTACCAGTGGCTTTCAAAAAAAATTTTTAGCATAAATTAATGTTTATTGTTAGATCAAAAAGTAAGTGTGTACTTTGGATTTCACGTGAAGTCAGCCTCTGCAGGCGGGAAGCTTGCTCACTGGTGACTGGATTGCTCCCCGGGGCTCCATCATGGCGGGAGGACAGGCGGGAGGTGCAGGACAGGGCAGGGCAGGGCGGGGTTAGGCGCTTGGGAAACCCCCCAGGGTCAGAGCGAGGGAAGGCAGGCAGGCTCCAGATTGGGACTTAACCAGGAGAAGATGCGCAGAAAGATCCCGGTTGATTACTAGGAAAAGGGCCGGAGGGTGCGGTCCTTGCGTCATTGGGCTGTCGGGCTTGTGGGAGCATGGCCTGATTTAAAAGCACAAGGACCTACGTACCATGACGGGTGGTGTCGGAGGGGGGTGTGTGTGTGACTCAGTCAAGGTCCCAAGAGGAAACAAGCGATGACACACTCATTAGAGTAACTCAGGAAGGTGACCTTACGGAGGCGTGGGGGAGCCGTGGGGGAGCCGCAGAGATGTTGGCGTGACTCCGCCGCTGTGACTCCCGCAGGCCCCCGGTGAAGGATGGGAGCGGACACTGAAGGCAGGAAGGGGAAGGGTCGGGGAGACATGAGAGGGTTGTCTTGAGAGCAAGTGCGGGCGCAGCGGGCCTGCGCCTCCCCCGCAGGGACCCAAAGAGAGACAACACCGCGACCATGCCCCTGCTCTCCACTGTTGGGTTGGCTCCGCACTGCCTGGTCCCAATGAGACGTGGGGACAGAGGCGGGGTCTGCGGGGGAGCAGCAGACGCGCAGTCCAGGGTGACCAGGAGCCAAGGCCACAGGCCCCCTGAGAGCGGCGGGCTTCTGGAAGGAAGTGGAACTACGAACCAGCCTGGCGCCGCCTCTGTACCTACACGATCCTTCACTCCTGCTGTCTAAGTGCATTCGGTTCCTCTCTGGCTCTGTGGGCCTCTTCCCATCCCCACTGCCACCCCTCTGGCCACCACCTCCTCACACCCACGTTTTTCCTAACATCTCACTGACTGGTCTTCCCGCTCCGCCCTCTCATCCAGTCCTCTGTTGACCTGCAACCCGGTCTTCCCCAAATGACATGATCTGAGCATGTTATTTCCTTACCTAAAACCACCTCAGTGCAGCATGTAGCTTGAGGTCCAGACATCTTACTGTGGCTTATAAGGCGTTTCATGTTCTGTCCCTGGGGTGCATGTCCAGCCTCCTCAATTGCCAATTCTCAACCCCAGTTCTCTTCCTGTTCTACTCTCAGACTCCCCCCAGCCAAACCTTTCTCCCTGAATCCAGCCCACTGCAGTCTAGCCATACAGAAGTGCTTTCTGATTGCCCTCTGATCCCAGGGCCTTTGCACATGCTGTTTCTCCTGAAACTCAGTCACTTCTAACCTGACTAGCTTGTTCTTATTCCTCATTCCTTCACATCTGATGGCCTTGGCAGGGCTTCAGTGCCTCTTCTACATGCTCCCAGGGCACCCTGGCCCTGCCCCAATCCTAATATTTATCTTTTTAATTAACTCAACAGATACTTACTGAATACCTGGAATGCACCAAGCCCTGGCCACCTCAGGGCCTTCTCTCATGCTGTTCTTTCTGCTTGGCCTGCTTTTCCTTTTACTCGTATTCTTTGGGGCTCAGCTGAAATATGATTTCCTACAAGAAGTTCCCTCCCTTATTCTCTCCCCATGGCATCCTGGGTGGTCTGGTTAATTTGATGTCTGCGTCCCCCCTGGAAAGGTCCCAGATCTCCTTCATCTACCACTGTGTGCCCACCCCTGGCTCAGAACCCGGTGCACAGCGGGTGCTGATCCCATACGTGGTGAAGGGAGGGAGGCGGTAAGGTTCTGTTAGACCATGGCAAGGAGCAAAGGACCATGCCAAGCCTAGATTTTATGGGATCTGAACCTTAGACATTTTGGAGGGCCCTCTTTAAGGAAAAGATGAAATTACAAAAGCAAAATTAGATATTGAACATGGATCTTTATTTAGACTGAGAAAAGAAATGACAACAAACTCAAATTTTTAAGGCTGAAAATACCACAAATATCACAAAATACAGAAAAGTAATAATATGATGATTATATTAATTAGTTGCCTAGCATGCTGGTATAATACTATCTTCCTCTGCATTTTTGGTTGAAATTTTTTTTTATCACCTCTTCATATGACAGCTTGGTAATATTTTTTATATAGAGAAAGGAAAGAGAATTAAGTCTTTCCTCCAGCATAATAAAAATTATATTTATTATTGATGGTTGGGATGCATAAAACATGGGACTTCACAACCAGACATGCCTGCTCTCTCAGGACCGCTACAGTTCGTATGTACCCTGCAAACAGAGATCTTCTGTCTGATAAACCCTGTGGCATATTTGGCATAATTCCCATCAGAAAAGAGAAAAAAGAAAAGCAGAGAGCTGTAGCGCTGTGCTATCGAATATTCCTAGTACACAGCAGCGTCCGCCAGGGCTGAATCCTGCACTTAGAATTTGATACATCTGAGGACTGGGGGATTTCCCGGAAGCCGGCCCCTGGCTCTGCACAGGTCAAACCTTGTTTCTCCTCCAGCGCTCACAGACGGCTACCTCCAGGGCCGGGTTCCACGGGACACTCTCAAGTCCGAGATGCCGTCTGGCCCTGCTCCTGGGCCCAATGCCAGGTCAGTCGGTACTGTGGGCCGGGGGAGGGCTCCTGGAAGCCGCCCCACCCTGAGATGGCTAGCAAGGGCTTACCATACACAAAAGCCACTGCGAAGCACCTAAATATATCCCACGAAAAACACAAACCCGACTGCAGCCCCAACTTCACTTCCTGTTAGCCAGATTCCATACGTGCCTGTGGCCACGTCAGTGCCACCTGCCCTAGGGAAGTGTGACAGAGTCTGAGTGGAAAGAGACTTTACAAAAAATGCTTACGGAAGCCTGAGACCCCGTGAGCACGCTGCTGGGCCCCTCAGACCTTGTGGGCACGGGAGGCCCAAGAGCTTAAGCTTCCTTCGTTTCATGGTAAACTCGCCTCTCTCTGTCGTCTTTGGTATCACGTGCGGCACCCGACACCACTCCGGACACGGAACAGTTGCTTAATGAACATATGCCGGGTGTGGGAAAGCGTTGTCTGGCCTCAGTGTCCAGGGGATACTCTTTGCCCCCAGCGATCTCATTGCCTCGATTCCAAGCTGGTGCTCCCGGAAAAGTTGGGTAGAGCGATTGGAAGCAATGGGGCCGGGGGTGGGGGGGGTGGTGGGGGGGTGGAAGGACCACTTGGTGGGATAAGCTTTCCCATCCCCTCAGTCATGGGGCGAGCAAGCCGGCGCCAACACATCAGCTGCCCTCATTAGCGGCAAGGCTGCCCCGGCTGCCATCTCCAGGTAATTCTAATTGTCTCCAATCAGAGAGGGCCAGGCCTCGGCTTTATTAACACTGACAGCAGCTTCGCCGTTGGAACGGCAGGTAGGAAAGTCACGTTGGAAACACCATTTCCAAGTGCACAGTAATTAGGGACAGAATCCATTCTGGCTGTTGCCACAATGTTGAGAATCTTTATTTATCCAGCCCTGTCGCTGGGGGCCTTCCGATTTCCCATTTCCATTTTCTTCCTTGTTGTGAGGGGGGTTGGCCTTAGGGGGTCCCACATGGCAGTCTAAACTCCCAAAGGAGTTAGGGAGGTCTCCAGTGCTGGAGCTTCGAGTCCAAAATTCCAGAATTAGGATTGTGGGCTGAATTTCTAGACCAAAGGCGGTCACCGGAGGCCAGTGGTTTTGTGGGCTGGTGTACAGGGACCGAGTGCCCCGCAGTTTCTTGCAGCCACATAGCACGTCCAGGTCACCTGCTTCACCTGCCGAAAGCTTCCCGCCCCTCGGGCGGTGGTCCCCTCCTCTCTCAGTGCTCCCAGCGGTTTGGCTCCCGTCTCTATCACAGGGCTCCCGGCACTGGATTTTGTTTATTAGCTTAGCCATCTGTCTTCCGAGATGGACTGCCAACTCCCCGAGGATGCTGACCGAGTCTTACTCGTACTTATATTCTTGGTTTGTTCCCTAGTGCAGAGCCTGGCACTTGAAAAGTACATATTGAATGACCCGAAGAAGGGAGTGAAACGATTAAGTTCAACCAATGTGGGCACAGAGATTTTACAGTAGAGTTAGCATGTGAGGTGGTTAAGGGTGGCCTTCGGAGTCAAACTGGTTTAAATTCCAGCTCCACCACTATGTTAATGAGGATTACGTTTGGCTGTAAACTACAGAAAAGCCCAAACAACAATGGATTAAATTGGCTAGATGTTCATTTCTCTTTCTTGTAAAAGCTTTGAGGTGGTTACTTCGAGAGAGCGAGCGCTGAGCTGACTCGGTTTGGCAGCGTCCTCGGGGACCCAGGCTCCTCCCACCGGGTGGCTCTGCTGTTTGTGGCTTCGGTCACCCCGGAGCTCAGGCTGCCACTCCTCCGGCTGTGGCTGGCTGTCACGCCAGCGCTCCACCAGCAGGAAGGAGGAAAGGAGTTGCATATGCCATTTTTGTTTACATTTTATTGCCCACAATTTATTCCCACGGACACACCTAGCTTCAACAACTCCTGGAGAGTGTAGTCTTAATTCTAGAAGGTCGCATGTTTGGCTAACAACCGGAGTCTATTATTCTACACGAAGGAGAAATTGGATTCTAGAGAAAAACAGTCTCTGTCATATTTTCTTACTACGTGACTTTGGAGAAGTGAATTAACCCCACCTGCTTCTCAGTGCCCTCATCTGCGAGTTAAGGGAATAGAAGCGAATGCCTGGCGTTTATTTGCTAAGGGTTCAGCTTTTACGACTCTTACTCTGGTGCAGCTACGCTGGCAGGAGAGGGCGTCCCTAGCAGGGAGCCTGTGAGCTCCAGTCAACCTGCCTGAATCTGCGTCGTGACCTACTGAGGCTCGGGGCTGGTGACGTACCTGACTTTGCTGAGCCTGCATTTTCTCACCTATGGAATAGGGCTACTAATAATCCCTTCTTCACAGGGTCACTGTATTATTCCAGATATTTATGTAAAGCATTTAGGGTGGAATCTAGCAATACTCTGCCAGGGTTGCAGTCTTCTATTATTACTAATCAAGGCTAGCCCCGAGCGACCTTGGTATTGACCGTGGACAGGACGATGGAAAAGGTTTCACAGGATTCTGCCTGGCTCCAAGACCCCAAAACTCAAGTTATCCTGAGGGGCAGGACCGACCCAGTGACCAGCAGGCAGTGGTGAGGTGGGCCTTGCGAGACCGCGTCAGCATGCTTGTCCGCATGGAGCTGACTTCGGATGCAGTGGGAAGGTCGTCCGCCTTCCCGCCTCTCTCCAGTTCCCAAGGCTCTCAGCAGTTCTCATCCACAGGGTGCCTTTCCCAAAGGGGTCAGGCAAGAAGGTGCAGCGTGAGGAGCCCCATGAGCCAGAAGGAATTTCTGGCCACGCCAGGACCTGGGCGACTGTGCGCAGGCTGTCTTTGGGTTGGGACTTTTGTCCCCTTGGGCAGACAGACGTGCAGGGCAGCAGGAAATGTGCCAGGATCAGGCCAGACAGACTGGAACTTGATGAAGTGAACGCAACACAGGTTTTTTTCTGCCTGAGCTCCTGGGATTAGCCGTGAGGTCCCCTGAGAGCATCCTGGGAGTTTATTCTCAGGAGCCCCAATACCCAGAGGGGAGGGAAGAGTTAAAGGCACAGAGCCTCCCCAGGTAGCTTGATGTTGTTCTGCTTCTTTTAGGAGCTGGACAGGGACCCTCTTTGTTCATAGGCTGCGTCCCACCTCAGGGCCACTGTGCGGCTGCCAGGGGTCCCTGAGAGGCAGGAATGATTGGGTGAGAAAATGGGTGGTCATGGCCGGGCTCCGGCTCGCTGGTTTCCAGGGTGCCCTCCCTGCTGACCTTTCCTCCATGTTGACCGCTTGCTCCATCGGTCACCACAGCCGCAGGGAGACTCGGGGTACTCACCTGGAAAGGGAGACATTGCTTGAGACCCGAAAAGTCCCAACTGAATCACGAATCTGCCGGGTCCTGCAGTCTGCATGCAGATGCATCACTTGAAGTGAAAAATTAGGAACAACCTAAACGACTAAGGAAAGAATGGGGTGCAAATTATAGTTGTATCACTTCAAGGGCTGTTATGCGGCCATTAAAAACATAATCAGGAAGCCTATGTGATGACTTGAAAAATGCTTATATTATGATGTTAAACGAAAATACAAAATCTCACTTTTGCCATGAGGATACCCATAAGGATTATATGCGCATATGGGCAAGAAAGGAATACCAAAAGAGAAAAAAAAAGGGGGTTATAGGATTGTGGCTACAATTTTTCCTTTTAAAAAATGTATTCTGATAGCGATTCTTGCTACTTCTGCCCTGTGTAAGAAAGTCATTTAAAAATCTTGTGTACTACTGTGTCAGGAGTGTCTGGCTCCCGGAAAGGACAAAGAACCTGAAGCCCTGGAATGTGCTAGTCTGGCTCCTTGGGTTGTTTCAGTATCAACTTTTCAACCAATATCCTCAGGAAAAGACGTGAGTATTTTGAGTGGAAAGCAAAGCCCAGACACACTGCGCTCCCTGTTTCATTCTGTTCCCAGTAGGTGGTGGCTGATGAGAGCGGCTCCTTCAGGGACCAGTCCGTCCCACTGGGCACTGAGGCCTGTAAACAGGGGACCCTCAGGTGCTCTGCTGCCTTGGAGGTGGGGCCAGGCACCGCTCCACACAAGGAACAAAGCTGCTGGCCCCAAAGCTCTTGGCTCTTTGGATTTGGCTGAGTGAACCGGAGATAGAAGAAATCATCACTTAACAATGACCCAGAAATTCGGGAGCCGCTTTAGTACCACCAATTCCTTGTGTAAGCCAGAGCGAATCACTCAGCCGATCTCCAGGTGAGGGAGGTGGGCAGTGACCGCCCCTCCACAGCTGAAGGGTGGAAAAATGAAGGATGACAAGGGGCACTGAGCACTTTGCAAATGAGAGGCAAGTCTATTGGAATGAAGGCGGGGCCTGAAGTCAGAAAGGCTGGAATCAAGCCCAGGCTCTGCCGCTCATGAGTAGGGTAACTTCAGGCTAGTAGCTTCTTAGTTTCCTCCTCAAGAAAATGAGGGTACTCTGCTCACCTGGGTTATTGTGAAAATAAGTGAGCGCACGCATGAACAAGAGCATTGTTGATTGTGAAGCATGTGTCTTAGTTTGCTAGGGCCGCCATAACACGATGCCCTAGGTGGCTTAAGCAACAGAAATTGTTCTCATAATTCTGGAGGCTACAAGTCTAAGGTGTCCGATTAAGTGCTGATTTCTGCTCTCCTTGGCTGGTAGAGATGGCACCTTCTCTTTGTGTCTTCTCCTTTCTTCTTTGTCTGTGTTGTCTGTGCCCGAATGTCTTCTTCTAAAGACACCATCACATGGGACTAGGGCCACCCTAATGACCTCATTTTATCTTAATGGCCACTCTAGGGACCCTGGCTCCAAATACAGCCATAATCTGAGGACCAGGGGTTAAGACTTCCACATGTGAACTGGGGGCAGGCCTGGTTCAGCCTGTTACAGCACAACGTATTTTTCTGGAATCCCGCAGGGCTGCCCAGGATGGGCATTTGGGACGCTGTAGGGAGTTCCTTGCTGAGCCGTGTTCCATTCCAGCATCACGGCGATACCTGCCAACACTTCGAGCGTATCCCCTGCTACTTCAGGGCCGGCATCTTCCGGGGCTTGCCCTCCCCAGTCTTGTTCAGCAAATAAACAAGCTATCTTCCCTTTGGGTTTGGAATGTTCTATTCTTTTGTTTTTTTTTGGGGGGGGGGTTGTAGGAGAGGAAATGCCAATACATAACAGTTTAACAGCAGCTCAAGGGGAAACAGGTGTGTCTGGGCCATCGGAGTTTGTCTCTGTTTACATGCAAGTAACTTCTGGAACACCCACCCCATCCAGGTCCCATAAAAAGCTCTCGTCAGCTGAAGGGTAAACTACTAACAGGGAGGCCAGGCCACTTTCCCTCCAAATTCTTCCCCAAGTATTTACTTTTACCTGCTGGGAAGGGGCCTCAACAAACACCCGGCAATGACCCCTTGGTGCCTGGGGGGAGGGGCAGGGGGAAGCAAACACAGCAGAGGAGGAATTGACCAGAAGTAGCGGACTTCTGTTTTGTTTATTTTTGTTTTTATTTTTGCCTTTCCCAGCTTCCCTCCTGCTTCTCCTGAAAATAAAATCAAACCACACTTTCCTTTGGGGAACCCACTCCATGTGGTTCAGGTGGGGCCAACCTCCCCTCCCCAAAACGGGAAGGGAGCCTGTCCTCAGTCTGGCCAATGAGAGTAGCCCTGTTGCCCTCAACATAGTGATTGGCAGAGTTGGTCACATGACTCCAGCATAGCCAACCAGAATCTGCTTCAGGCATTGATGTGGAAGCCAAGCAGAGCAGCTCTGTGCTCCTGTTGGAGAATAAGCCCCCTGGAGAATTTGGAGCTGCACGCAGCCTTCTCCTCCGGGGTACAGAGGCGCGGAGAAAATCTCATCTGGAGAAAACAAAGCCAAAGTGCAGAGAGGAACAGAGCTGAGAGGGAGAAAGCTGCAGGGAACCTTGAAGACAGTGTTTGAGCGCCTGCGTGCCCCTCTTCTCGGAAGCCCACGAGTCTTGCCCGCACTCCTCTGACCTGGGTTTCTGTCCCTTGCAGTGGGGATAATCCTGACATTTGCAGCAGGGTTTGTACCCAGACTCCTTGGGACAGGCCGCCTTTCTCCCGCTAGTCATCACGTGTCCCCCGGCTGGAGCCCTGGGCCTTATGAAACTAATATGGACAGAGTACGGGGACCGAACTCACTCAGGGATTCTCTCACCGGTGGCAAGGAGAGCTCGCATTTGGGATTGGTCTGGCATTGGGGCTCCAGTCCTCCAAGGACAAGGGCTTCTCTTCCAATTTTCTCTTCCTTTAGGTTTGAAATTGAGAGTCCGTTCCGACTCCAAGGTCTTAATGAAGTTTTTCTGACTCAATTTTCCAACGTGCTGAGCAGAGTCACCCCCGGAGCATTTGATTGCAGGATCCTCTGTTTTTTTTGTTTGTTTGCTTTTTTGCACAGGGCTCTTGAATTGTTTGTCCTCCTCTAAGCAAGCCTGACAGCTCGGGGCTCTGTCCCTGCTGTGGGACACAGCAGGGGGGCTGGCACAGGGGCCTGTTATTCTTTCCTTAATGTTTTTGTTTGTGTTGCTGCCAAATTGCATTCTGAAAGGCTGCTCCCTTCCTTTGGAGCTGATGGAAAAAGAGAGTGGCCCTGGGCCTCGTGCCCTATCGGTATAAAAAGCCCTCTATTATTGATGAAGATAGACTATTCCAGGAGAGTCACCTGCTTGTTCAGGTCAAGAGCTGGGCACCTTTCTCCAGGCCACGCTCAGCCTCTGGTCCCACAGTGAGGAGAATGCAAAGCAGTGTTCCCGGCGAGAGTTCAGCGCACGGGCCTTAACCGACCGCCGTGGAAAGGGGAGGCCCACTTTCTGCCTTAGCTTCTTGTTGGGAACCACCCTGCCTGGTTTCAGGAGCTATAACCGCCCCCATGGCTAAGGCTGAGTAAGCAACCTTTGGACTGTAAGCCACTAAGGAGACAAGGCTTATCTCCCTGGCAGGGGCATGGCTTCGGCCCCTTTTACTTCATAACTGGCTCCCAATGCTTGATCGGTTAGCCAATGATGGGTAAGATTCCCCAAGGGGGGAACAACCTAAGCCAGGCACGATCACGTGGAGGCCCCAAGGAAGGACTTAGGGGGCTATAGCAAAAGCGGGTGATGGACCCTCAGCTATGACATAGCCTGAGTCCTCATTCTGTCTCCTAATCTTTTGGCTGCCTTGCTTACCTTGCCTGACTTAAGCCTGAAACAATGCCAGTGGTGGGTGTAGCTCTGTGCTGGAAAGGGCGGGTTCCCTAGGGGATCAGGCCTAAGAAAGAATATGTAAAATTCTGTGAAACCTGCTTTGTTTAGAATGCTCTCAATTAAATAAGGGTCCAAGCAAGAAGTGAATTAGTTCCTCAAAGTTTTATTGCTCTTTAGCTATCTGACCCTGACTCAAAATAGGCCCTCAGAGTTCTTTGTGTGTTGTCTATTGTTTGATCCTTACTGCCTGATAACGATTAATGAGCCTGTATTCCTATGCAAAACAACCCATTGCAGAAGAGGCTCTTGGCCCTTCACCTTTGAGAGGTGGCCAGCTTTCCTCCCCAAGCAGATCATGTCTTGGTAGACTTATTCTCATCCGTGGTGCGGAGCAGTGGGGGGTGGGGAGGCCTGCCGGTGGAGCCCCCCCACAGCTTCTGAGTTCCAGCTAACCAGAGTGGAAACACAAACGGGAGGACCAGACTCCTAACCCCTACACTCCACCCTATTGTTTCTCCTAAGATTTGTAATGATTATACTTTTTTGAGGTTCTATTAATGTGGCAGGTACTTTAAGTAAGTGCTTGGCATATGTTATCTCAAAAAAAACAAAAAACAAAAACAACCTCCAGAAGAATTGTAAGGGGTAGGGAGTATTATTCTTATTGTATACATTAACAAACTCAGAGATAATACCTAATCTGGTTGTGAAAATACCTAAGAGAAAATACCTAAGAGAAAATACCTAAGAGAAATACCTAAGAGAAATGATAAAACTATTGTAAAAACAGAGGAGGCTTGGGCTTTTGAGAGCTGGCAGGCAGCCAGCACCCAGGTGGGAGCATCTGGCTGACCCGCAGAGCCTCGGAAGTCAGAGGTCCCAGGACAGGCTCCAGGAAGGTGGCCTCTGCGAGAACCTCCCTAATTCCAGCCCTCTGTAGGGGTGGGCAGCTACCCCAACAGACACACTCCGTGGTGGGGAGGCAGGTGAGGGGCTGTACCACCCTCCTGAAACACCTGCTGAGTTAATAGTAGGCTTTGTCATTTTTGTTGATTACATTTGTTAATATAATCTCCTGCCCATAGGTCTTTCTGCAAATTGTCATTGGGTTATTGTAATAGCTATCCCCAGGCATTATGCATACTAAACAAAGCAAAATATTGATAAAAATTCTTAATCTTAGCCTCTTGGGACAGTTAGAAGGTCAAAATCCTTGCCTAGCTCCATTGGTGAGTCAAACTCTTGAATAGCTCTATGTTATTGTGGTCAGCCGTCAGCCGGGATGAGGTGCATGTTGCCGTATTTACGCAGATCTCAAAGCGAACGTTCTTCATTGTTCTGCCAAGCACAGGGAAGCCAGCACCTAGGGAGCAGGCTCGGAGGGTTAGGGACTGCCACTGGCCTTTGCTTTTCAGCTTTGAGAGTCGTGTAGCCTTATGGGGTCGATCCATTCCCCATTCTCTCCACCCACAGACTTCACAGCAGAGTCAGAATCACGAATGTGCCAAGGGAAATAGCTGAGAAAACACCGTAGTCTGGCGCCCACCTGGGCGGTATGCTTGCTGGTAGGACGGGTCCACGGTCCAGGTCTAAGCATTGACCCGACTTTTCAGCGCAGACGGAGGGGAAGGCACCGCCTTTACCCTCCTGAGCACCAGCCGCGCGTAATCTCCAGTTACAGCACCGCTGGAAATGAGGCCGAGGCAGCCAGCGAGCAAAGCCTGTGGCAGGCGATCTCGAAAATCCTCTTTCCCCATCACGAAACCGCGGTTCCCTTTCTCTTTGTTTTTTGCTCATGGATGTGTCTTGGAAGTCACTGGCTGCCTCTTTTTCCCGGGGGACACACTTGGGCAAGGATTGGAACGCATGTCTGGCCTGGGGGCTTTTACCTCTCAGTGACCTGGCTGCCCCTGGTCCTCAGCCGTGTTTCTCTTTCTTTCATTCTGCTTTTTGCTCTCGCCCTGGTGCATGGAGGACCTGTGTGCACTAGAAGAAGCAGGGCCTCTGGGTGGGGCAGCCTGCGCTGGGCTGCAGGACTTGGTGGGCAGCCCCTGCCCCCCTCAATGCGTGCTCTTGTGCGGTGAGCACCTTGTATAACCGACTGTTGTGGCCTTGTTAACACTGGTCATTTCTTACATCATGTGAGCTGTAGAAACACTCTGCAGAGCAAGGCAGGGTGCAGAACGAATGAATGAACGTGTTGGTGAATGGGTGGCTGAGCGAATGGCTGAGTGAATGGTGTCTGGGTGGGCTGGACCCCACGGCTAGGTTGAGAGGAGCCGGCGGTCCCGGTGTGACAGCATCCTGCACTGCTGGTGGAGGGGCCGCGGAGCAGTCACAGAGGGGGCTGCTCGACACATGCATTTACGCTGAGCAGGGTGGGTCCCCCACCCTGCCCCAGAGTGAGGGTGAACCCAGGTCAAGGCAGGAATTCAGCGTGGATTTTGAGAGGCCTGGATGAGACAGTTTTGGGGCAGGGACAGTGATGTGATTTGGGGCTGCCCAATGGCAGCTGGAATGGACAGCAAAAGCTATCATTAACTGACCAGAGCCAGTGCCTCAGGAGAGGCAGGAGGGAGGGGGCAGGGAAGTGAGGGGAGCGGAGGGGAGGGGAGGGGGAGGAAGTGGAGGAGGTGGAGGAGGAGGATAGTAACAGCACACTGCCCAAGGTCTGGGGAATCCATTTCATTGGTGCTGACTTCATCACAGTTTCTTCCCTCCTCCTCCAGGTAGGTCAGTGTTTACTGAGCTCCTGCTCTGTGCCGGGGGCTGTGACACGGAGGACACCGTGCAGGACACAGGCATGTCAGGCAACAGTGACCGCTTGTCCGGTAGACGGTGTCACGGCAGCTCAGTGGGCTTGGGACGTGAGCAGTGCCCAGAGCGCTCTGCACTAAGACGCGGCGCACGGGCGTCACAGAAGGAGATGAAAAGCGCAACAGCAGTGAGTGGGGTGGATGCAAGAATGTGAGCGCCATGTGGGGCGCAACGTGGGGCTCGCTGCACTTGAGGGGGGACACCTGGAGACGGCCAGCAGACAGATGCGCCAGGCGGGGCCAGCTCCCGGCGGATGGGCTTTCCACCCACTCCGTCCAACTCTGCAGCCCGGGCTCCTACAGGAGCCCCCAGCGTAGATGCGGTGCTCCACACCTCTTTGTGGAATGAGTGGGGTGCCCTCGGATGGGGGGCCCCACGGAAGGCCTGGACCATTACCCCCACCCACTCTGTTGCGGTACTTAGCCCTGCGTGGCACACTGTGCCACCCCCACCCCTAGCCACCCTTGCAGGCCTGCCAGTCACATGGGAGGGGCTTGGTCGATGCTTATGAATGATAACTCGATATTATATTAATGTGTTTCACTAATATCAACTAATACATTCACCCCTCATTCATTATTAACAATATATTCATTATTCATTAATGATATATTAATAGAATAGATATTACTGTCATGATAAGCAGATATTATATATAGATAAATAGATACAATGCCAAAGATTTCAAGGGGAGTTAGAGAATAATAATGACATTGCCCACCAGATAGTGGAAACATAAATATTTTTCACCCCTGCCTCCTTTTCCCCTTTCCCCATGAGACCTCCACACGCCCCCATTAAAGGGTGTTTCATCTCAGCCCGCACGCCCCGGTGAGCATAATGAAAGCCACCCAACAGCGGGCTTCAGGCCTTCTCTCCGTGGGACTCAGTTCATCCCGCAGCCAGCGGGGCTGACGCTCAGGCGGGGGGTCAGCTGGAAGTACAGGTTTGGAGGTCAGGGCGAGGAGGAGGAGGTTGAGTCAGCGAGCTGAAGTGGATGCCTGCGGAACTCTGAAGACGCAGGGGGAGGCGGAGGGGTCCAGCTCCCGTCGTCAGCTAGACCCCTCTGTTTCTGTGCCCGCCCCCCCGCCCCCACGGAGCCTCAGCAGGCAGCACAGCACAGCATTGGGAACAGACACCCAGTGAATACGCTTGACTGAAGAAAGTCCCTGCAACAACCATCAACATGGACCCTCCGCTCTAGTAATTCCAAAATAATCTCAGTTCCCAGACTATGCTCTCTTTTAAACTCTATTTTCATCCTTCCAACCATCTATCCAGCTGTTTATTCACTGCGCAGGCCCAGCTCCAAAGCCATTCTCACATTCTAGTTGCACTGCGGCAGCTCTCCACTTCCAGGGACCCAGGACCCGCAGTCGTGCTTTCACACCCCCGCACGCAGGCCCCCGCAGGCCCCCGCAGGCCGAGGCTCCGAGGGCGGGCCTGAGTGTGGGCCCCCGAGCCGTCCCTCAGGCCCGGCCTGCCTGAAGGTGACCGTGGCTGAGACACCTGTCCGGTCTCGCCCCAGCTCAGCAGACACCCCTTCTGCCTGGTATGACGATACACTGGCAGAGAACAGCCCATTCGGCAGCTGAGCTAGAGGCTCTGCTGCAAAGAGGCGAAGCTCAGACCAAAGGGGACAGTGACAGCTGCAGGGAAGGTTGAAGGACACAGGACAAAGTTCCAGGGAAGACTGGCCCAGCAGTTGGAGAACCAAGCCCGTGGCTGATTTTTCCCGTTGCCCTGCCCACCAAATATGATTGCTGGGGCGTTGCAGAGAAGATGTTTTCTCAGGGTACCTAACCCGTTGCTCCAAAGACTTTACAACTATAAACTCACTTCTTATGCTTAAGCCTTTCTGGCTCCTGGAAAATAGAAATACCTCTGGGAGGGGCACAGCCCGGGCCTTCCTAGAGTCGGGGAGAATTCACCTAGTGAGTCCCCTGCTGGGGCAGATCTACAAGGAAGGAAGAGGAGGCAGCCACTGCGAATGTGTTTAAAGGGGAGAGCAGAAAAGCCGGTGGCTGGAGGGGCAGCAGCGCCAAGCAGCGGAGACTGCCAGGGACTGGGGGCGGGGAGGGCTGTCAGGAAAGCCTGTGGTCTGTCCTCCTTGACACTGAGGGAGGCTGGCTGGGTGCTGCTGCTGCCTCTGGGGCTCCTGGGCAAGTACTTGGCTGCTTGGTTTACTGTACGCAGAGTAGCGGATGTTTCTTTCAGCTATTCGGCGAGGTCAGGCAGCACCGGGCCGGGGGCCACAGACAGTCAGACCCAAACTTCTGCTACTGCTGAGATCCAGGTCAAGCTCAAAGCTGCCCTTGCCCTGGGCTGCCTGGTATTGGGAAGCACCCAGGCTTTCTAGTGGGACAAAGCTGGCCCTGCTCCTCTCTAGCTGTGTGGCCTTGGGCAGGTTTGCTGCCCTCTCTGAACTGTAGCTTCCCCACTTGTGAGTGAGCATCTTGGTACTGGGCCCGGAGGGCTGCTGTGAGAACAGGTGAGAGATGCAGGGTCTGGGACGCAGTTGCCTCTGACAGCTGTCCCCTCCCGCTCCCCGTTAGTCAGATCGTCATGGTTTTCCTAGAACATCCCTGGCTGTGAACCACTCACTACAGAAAATCCTCGAGGAGGGGTAAAATGTGTAATGAGGAATTTCTAGGGACATAAAGTTCTCTCGTTTCTGTGCACTCACAGAGCTATCAATCAGTTTCAGGGAGAAGCAGGCCGGCACAGCCGAGCAGACACCGCTGGCTTTCTCCTGCTTCTCCAGATTGAATTTTATTTTTATTAAGGGCAGAACCATGAGTCCCATTTTCCTCCTTGGATACTAAAGAAGACAAATTAGCCAAAAGGAAATTCTGCTGAATCTGTATTTTAGTCCTTTGGATACCGAGCTTCCAAGGGAAACTTCTGTGTGACCTTGAGCTCTGCTCTGGCTCCCGGCAAGGTCAGTCTGCTGTGGTCTCAGCTGGGGCAGCTGTGCAGGAAGCCTGAGGCCGGGCTGGGCCTGGCCAGCAGAGCGGCTGAGCGGCCCTGGGCCCTGACACTGGACATGCTGCCTGCCCGAGCCATGCGTGCTGCCTGGGGACACAGCGGACTCAGTGGGCTGTGAGGACTGCCACCCACACCAGTCCAGTTCAAACCAGCAAACAGGCCTGTGAGCCCCCTGTGTGCTGGGCAGGGCCGGGCGTGGAGGCATGGTCTCCGCCCTTACCCCCACCCCCCAGCCCCCAGAATCATTGAACGTGGGCTAGATCAGGAACCTAACGTTTCTGTTGCCTTCGAGGGCCGGGGAAATGCCAAGCTTCTCTCAGAACACTGTGTTTGAATGTGTAAGATGAAAAAAGCGGTAAAGGAAGTCAGCTGGGCTGGGCCTACGGGGTCTCAGGCTCACAGGGAGGACTATACTGCAGGTGAGAAAGAGGGGCGAGCAGCTCCCGCTGGGGGTGGGCGTCTGGAGACGGGGAGCCG
Organism: Anoura caudifer; assembly: GCA_004027475.1. Classification (NCBI taxonomy): domain Eukaryota; kingdom Metazoa; phylum Chordata; class Mammalia; order Chiroptera; family Phyllostomidae; genus Anoura; species Anoura caudifer. Next base: position 289,142 of record PVKU01000572.1, on the reverse strand, counting down.
GTGTTCAGAGCCTCCGAGAACACAGACGGGGAAAGGCATTTGAGGCAGAGGGAACGGCATGAGCAAACCTTGGGAAACAAAGGAATGCAGGTGTGTTAAGGAAAGAACAGGATCAGGTGAGCCGGGGCTTGGAGAGAAAGACACTGAGCACTTGTCACTGGGTCCTCTCTCTATCCCTCCGTGTCCTCACCAGTAACAGGTGTGGCTTGGATTTGTGGGAAATTACCCATCGTCTCTGGGTCAGGCCACTAGTAATGGGAGTGAACCTTGAGCCTCCATCACTTTGCAGGGACTGCAGAGGAAGTTCCGAAAAGCCGACTGGGGTGAGGGAGGCGAGAAAGCCCTGTGAAGAGGATGCCTTGCGGCATCTCCCTTTTGCCCCAGGAGGAAGCTGTGTGCAGAGGTGGGGAAGCAGGGGAAAGAGCACCCCTCTCCCCTGGCAGCTGACCCTCCCCTGGATGGGGTCACCAGCCACTGTCGCTCTGCTGGAACACATGTTTGGCAGAACCGTTGGAGGATTTTGTTCAACCCGGACTCCATGAGCGCACCAGCCCTGTGTTATTTAAGGCTCCAGGGGAGCCCTGAGTTGATCACAGATTAGGCTTGTTCCTAAATAGGGGTCCTCGTAGGGTCCAGGCAAGCCCGAATGACCACAAGCCAGATGGGCGGAGGGAAAATACGTCCCAAAGGCAGGAGTCAAGCACACAGGCTTGGTTCTGATACCGTGGCCCCGTCAGCAGGAAAGGGTGATGGTTGAGGTCTGTGGACCTGCCGGCCTCCGAGGCTGGGTAGAGGGGCGGCCCCCTGGAGCCCGTGAGGGACACCGCGCACATTCGTTCATGGAGCGCTTAGGTGGCACCAGGCTGTGTGCGAGGCGCTCTTCCCACTGTCCATCGTTAAAGCCATAGCACTGTCAGGTAACAACATGCAAGTGATGTCTCTCCAGCCCAGGAAACAGGCTTCCAGAGGTTATGTCGCTTGCACAGCGCATACAGCTAGGAACCAGCAGAGCCAGGCCAGGGCCTGGGCTTCTCTGCCAGACTCTCCTTGGGCAGGAAGAACCAAAACGCACAACCCAGGTGCCACCGGAGCCAGTGCTACCAGGGGTCAGATTCTGCAATGAGGGAAGCTCAGCCCCCATGGCCTTAGAGGAGGCGAAGGATGCCCACCCTGGACTCTGAGTGTGGGCAGCAGTAACTGGACACCACCCACGGCGAGCCTGCGCATGGAAGGCCTGCGGAGGCCCTGAGCGAGCGGGGCAGCTGGAAGGGAGCGTCGGTGGTCTGCAGGCCATTGGAAACAGCACCAAAGGTCCTCTAGGACCACGTGGGGGACTCGTGCTGTATCAGCTGACTTGTGTCATAGAAAACACACATGTTGGAGGAAGTGCAGGGGTGCAGGGAAGAGGCACTCACGGCACTCAGATCAGGTGGGTGCAATTTCCAGCAAGTCATTTAATTTCCCAGAGCCCGTTCTCACATCTCTGCAATGAGAAGGATAATGTCGATTTCAGCTCTGGCTCTGCAGGTTAATGAGGTGACGTATACAAAGCGGTGCAGTAGGGGGCTGGACAGAATTGTCCGTGCTCAAAAATATGCATTTTTCTCCCTCAGAAGAATCTTTAGAGGCTATGTAGATTTTTGCAGCTTCACGTAAATTTATGTAAAGTGACATGCAATGAAATCGTTCATCTGTATGATTCCTTTAATTTTCCTACAGCTTCAGTAAATTGAAATTTAAATGATACATTTTATTTAATGGTATAACTTAGATGTCTGGGAGACAAAAAAAAAAAAAAAAGAGGGGGACAAAAACCACCCTGTATTAAGAAGAAAAGACCTTAAGTACTAAAAGTACCTATTTGAGGAGTGAAAGAGCTTTTGCTTAATGGACTCTTCTAGAAAAAAATGGGCCAAATCATAATCCAAAGATTTAGATTCAAATCAGGTTTTGAAAGAACAAACAGCCTCAAGGTGGGGTTTGCCATTTCATATTAAAATTATTTTCTTATGATTTTTTTCCTTTTATTTCCCTTGTATCTTATTTTTTTTCAGTTCTTATCTTGTATGTTGGAGGCTAAGTGTAATAATTAATATTACAAAGCAAAGCCATTGGACGATTTAGGAAAAATTATTTTGGGGCTTTAGCTTTAAGTAGTTTTTCTAAAAAATGCTCATCTACAATTTTTGAAAAATACTTTTTCAAACTGATAATGGATTTAGAATTCTGAAAATACTGCAAGAAACTCATAAGTACAGAAAATTATAAAGAAGTAAAAATTGTCCCAAACCCTAACTACTCCAATAGCAAGATTGATAACTAGATTGTATTGATTTATAAAAACATTTTGTATATTGAGGATATTAATGTTATGCAGGTCCTCTATAGTTTATCATTTGTCCTCTGTCAACCATTCTTTTAAATGCACATTTCTTGTTACTGATATATAATTTTCATATTGCAAAAATCTACCAATACTTTCTCTTCCAAATTCTTTTAATGTTATAGAGGTCTTTCCATCCCCACATGATGAAAAGGTTCAATTATTTTCTACTGTTTTTGTGATTTCACTTTTTAACATGAGTTTTTGATGACATTTCTGGATTTTATTTTGCTATAAAATATGAGGTTTGAATCCAGGCTTGCTTTTTCCCAAACAGCTGGCCAGCGTTTTTCACCACCATTTACTGAATAGTCCATCTTCTCTTTGTCGGTTTGAAAGGGTCATTTTTACACTGTAGTTCATACCCGCATGTACCTGGAATTACACGTGAGCTTTACCGGCTCAGTCTGTCCATGATGGAGACCCTCTCATCTCTTTGCTTTAATGACCGAGATTTTAAAAATACCTGATTGAGTCACTTGTGCATAGTATTGTTGAAAAAAACGTATGGAATCAATGCCTTCCATGAACAAAGCATCTTACAAAACAAAATTTTTTAAATGCCTTAATGTCGGAGGCAAGAAAGGAAGGGCCAGAGGCAGGAAGAAAGGGAGGCAGGGAAGAAAGATGCCTTTTCCGATGATTAAAGTTAGGAGTGTTGCAAGAACTGCCTTCAGCTGTTCCAGATCAGAATTGCTAGCCGGAACTGGCTTAAAGCAAAATCAAAACAAGGGAAGGAAGACAAATGTCCTTTAAGTTGCAATATATTGTTGGAGAATTGGCACAATTCCTCCCTGAAGAAAATTGTTCCCTCTGAAAATAAAGGAGCTCAGATCTGCGTAGAACTGGCGCAGGCAAAAAGGATTGCCCTGCAAAAGGAGTCACCAGGAGGTTACTGTCTTCCCGGAGCTCCTGGAGCCCCCGGACCCGGGAACCCCTGGGCCCACGGCAGCCCCATCGCCCCGGGCCAGGCTTGAGCACCTGGACAGAGTTGCCGTTCTGCAGACAATTGGCTGTGGAGAGCCTCGCTGTGCTGCAGGGCACGCAGCTACGTCCTCACCCCCAGTGGACACCCTGGAGACCCACGCTTGCCCGAGCTCATGGAAGCTCACTGTGTGCGGCCACGAGCCCAGGGTGTGGGAGCCAGCCGAGCGTTGAGGCTGGCCCTCGGTTCTCTTAGCATGGCCAGGCCCGACTGAACTCTGAGTATGCAGCAAGCAACCTCACATGTCACTCCCTGAACGAGAGGGGTAATCTTGGCTGTTGAGCATGTTTACTTCCAACTCAAAAATGTCAAAACTGGATGCATTTCCCCTTTGAGTAAAGTGGAGATGTCGTGGAGGAGGGCGGGCAGAGTTGAACTGTGGTTTTCTGGCAGTTGTTAAGGGAAGATGTATTTTGAGGGGAAGAGCTATTTATTTAATCCTCGTCCAAGGTTATGTTTCTTTTTTACAAATATATTTTATTGATTATGCTATTACAGTTGTCCCATTTTTTCTCACCTTTATTCCCCTCTGCCCTGCACCCCACTCCCACCAGCATTCTCCCTGCTTAGTTCATGTCCATGGGTTGTACATACAAGTTTTTTGGCTTCTCCGTCTCCTATATTATTCTTGATATCCACCTGTTTATTTTCTACCTATGATTTATGCTTCTTATTCTCTGTACCTTTTCCTCCATTCTCCCCCTTCCCCCTCCCTGCGGATAACCCTCCATGTGATCTCCATTTCTGTGATCCTGCTCCTGTTCTAGCTGTTTGCTTAGTTTGTTTTTGTTTTTTTTGGTCCGGTTGTTGACAGTTGTGACTTTGTTCATTTTACTGTTCATATTTTTGATATTCTTCTTTTTCTTGGATAAGTCCCTTTAAGTTTTTATATAATAAGGCCTTGGTGATGATGAACTCCCGTAACGTGACCTTATCTGGGAAGCACTTTATCTGCCCTCCCATTCTAACTGATAGCTTTGCTGGATAGAGTAATCTTGGATGTAGGTCCTTGCTTTTCATGACTTGGAATACTTCTTTCCAGCCCCTTCTTGCCTGCAAGGTTTCTTTTGAGAAATCAGCTAATAATCTTATGGTAACTTCTTTGTAGGTAAACTGTGTCCTTTCCTCTTGCTGCTTTTAAGATTCTCTCCTTATCTTTAATCTTGGGTAATATAATTATGATGTGCTTTGGTGTGTGGTTCCTTGGGACTCTGAGCTTCCTGGACTTCCTGGAAGTCTATTTCCTTTGCCAGATTGGGGAAGTTCTTTATTATTTGTTCAAATAAGTTTTCAATTTCTTGCTCTTCCTCTTCTCCTTCTGGCACCCCTATGATTCGGATGTTGGAACATTTAAAGTTCTCCCAGAGGTTCCTAAGTCTTTCCTCATTTTTTTGAATTCTTGTTTCTTTATTCTGTTCTGGATGAATGTTGATTTCTTCCTTCTGCTCCAAATCATTGATTTCAATCACAGTTTCCTTCCCTTCAGTTATGGTTCCCTGGTATATTTTTCTTTATTTCATGTTTCTCTCTATTTTGTGATCATACTCAACTATTTCTGTGAGCATCCTGATTACCAGCATTTTGAACTCTGCATCTGATAGGTTGGCTATCTCTTTGTCTATTAGTTCTATTTTTGGAATTTTGATCTGTTCTTTCATTTAGGCCATATTTGTTTGTTTCCACACACCTGTTATGTTGTAAGGGGTGGAGCCTTAGGTACTTGCCTGGGTGGGGCAACCCAGGTTGCTGCGTTGTGGTACTGTATATGGGGGAGGGGCCCAAGAGGGAACAATGCTGCTTGCTTAGCTCTTACCCTGCTTTCAGTCACTTCCCCTGCTACTCACAAGTCAGCTGGGCCCTTCTGGTGCTAATTGCTGGTTGGGTGCTTTTGTGTTTGCTCTAGGACCCTATGGGTCTCTCCAATGGACTCTTCTGTGAGGCTGGGAGTTTCTTTTGCCACTGCAACCCCCATAGATCTTTATAGCCAGAGGTTTTGAGGCTCTATTTCTCCACACTGGAACCCTGGGTTGCTTGGTCTGTCTCGCTCCAGTTGTTCCTCCTGATTTATCTACATGCAAATGTGGGACTGCCTGGTCCTCCAGCCTCCTTGCCCATGTCCTCTCTGTCCCAGCTGCCCATCTCCACTCCTGCTGTCTGAACGAATGTTTCTTCTTTAAGTTCTTGGTTGCTAGACTTCTATACAGTTTGATTTTCTGGAAGTTCTGGTTACTTTTTGTTTTTAAATTTGTTGTTGTCCTTTTTTTGGTTATGCAAGGAGGCACAGTGTGTCTACCTACGCTTCCGTCTTGGCCAGAAGTCAGATATGTTTTTTGATTTGAGAGAGAGAGAGAAACATCAACATGAGAAAGATGGACAAGTTGCCTCCTGCACGCGCCCTGACTGGGGATCAAACCTGCAGCCTTTTGGTGTACAGGACAATGCTCCAACCAACTGAGCCACCTGGTCAGGGCAGGGAAAGAGCTGTTGATTTGGGATCCAAGGGCTGTGTTTGAAAGGCAGCTTCACCACTTAGTAGCTGCGGCTGTGGACAAGACATGAAGCATTTCTGAGCCTGTCTCCTTGTCAGCGGAAAGGCCTCACAGAACCAGTTCCACCTGCTTCGCATGGCCGGGCTCAGAGCCACTCCTCCTGATGTTCACGCCGAGTGCCAGTGACACGGCAGGCATGGCGGGGGCCCTGGGGTACGACGGTCAAATGCGGCACACAGGCTCCAGGTGCTCACAGAGATCGTGGTCGGGCAGCGAAGACGTGCTGAATGAGTAACTGGAGGTGACACGGGAGAAGTACAGGGTGCTACGGAGTTTTCCATAAATGAAAACTGCAAATGGTAAAAACATCTAGAAGAATATACATCAAACTGTTAGCAAGTACCTATGAGGCAGGGTAGCAAAGGTCTTTAACTTTTTAAGTTACTTTCTAACTTAAATAATTGATTTCTATAGTTGCTTTCTATTTTCTGGTTTATAATATACAGGGTCCGGCAGAAGTAACCCCTGCTTGAGTGTGGTCGGTAGAGTGATAATAGGGGTGTGATAATTTGCAGTTTTAATTTGACTATTTCACCTAAAATGTCATAGGGTATGCTTGAGTGTGATATTGTTATATTACAGAATTACCCGCTTATGATTTTTAAATAAATTTTATAATAAAAAGGGGTGTTATTTGTGCTGTATATATTTATATATTAGTTAAATGTTTTATAACCAGCCTATATTACTTTTGTACTTATAAAAAGTAAAGACATTAAAAATGAATTTGGAGGCCCAGGCTGAGTACCTCAGATGGTTAGAACATCATCCTGATACACCAAGATTGTGGATTCGATCCCTGTGAGGGCACATGCAAGAAGCACCCAATAAATGCATAAATAACTGGAACAACAAATCCATTTTCCCCTCTCCCTCTCTTCCTCTTTCTCTTGAAAATCAATAAAAAAATTAAGTTTGGAAAAAAAGTATAGTATTTCAGTCTTCTGGAGAATATGAGAATATTTGATTTGGGACCCAGGTTCTCACACTGCAATTTATGTTTTGCTGTGGTGACATGAGGAAGGCAAAGAATGAAGTGTTTCAGCCGAAACCAGGGGTGGGCAGGCCCTCGGCTTAGATCTGCTGATCTCGAGCACAGGAGAGCGTGCCCTTGGCAGCAGGTGTAGCCCCACGGATTGAATGAAGTGTCCTCTCGAGACCTCTCGGCATCTTTGCAGGACGGTCCTGAAGAAGGACTGGCAAGGTCTGACACAACAGGAGTGACAGTGAGTTAATGCAGCCTGTGGCGGGGACGGCCATGGTGACATGGGCAGCAGACCACAAATCCAGTGGCTGTTTTCCATGGAGGAGTGGCACCGACTCAGAAGGTCAGACGCAGAGCCTTCGTCCCTGCTCATTAAGCGTCTTGTCTTTAGGAGCAGCGAAGTCCTGCAAGGTTACGGAGCACAATGCGGAGCTCCTCTTGCCCTCTGCTCCCCGAGGTCAGCCTTTGTCGGAGGCACGGGGTGCGCCAGCCAACGGCTCTTTGTCTTAGAGCGAGTGAGCCGGGGCTCTCCTCCTCCTTCAGAGGCTTTTTCTGGCTCTGAATAGGTCTGCGCACACGCAGCAGATGGCTTTCTGAGGAGGCTCAAATGCATCCCAGCAAGGAGGACTGTTATTCCAATCTGATAGGGTTTTCTATTTTCAGCTAGAAAAAATGAGTGTCTGTAAGTGGAGAAGGGAAGAAAATAATAGGAAAGTGAGAAGAACAAAGGCAGTGGATACTTGAGGGGTAGACTTGGGGAGTTTTCAGTTTTGTGGATCCTCTCTGCCTCCAGGCATTTGGTCTCCCTGGTGGCTCAGACACTCCAAACAGTGAACTACCCCAGGTGGACACCCACACGCTGCGGGACAGTGGCTACCTCTGCAGAGGGCAGGTGGGATCATTGCTGGGAAGGGTTAAAAGAGGGGCTTCAGCCCTGACTAAGTGGTTCCATTGGTTGGAGTATTTTCCCATACACCAGGAGGCTGGGGGTTTGATTCCCAATCCGGGCACATACCTAGGTCACATGTTCGATTCCCGGTCAGGGTGTGTATGGGAGGCAACCAATCAATGTTTCTCTCTCATATTGATATTTCTCTCTCCCTCTTCCTCGCTCTCTGAAATCAATAAGCGTAGTTTTAAAAAATTTTTAAAAGTGGGCTTCCATTGTTTTTATAACTTTTTCCCCCTTAAATTAAAAAAAAATAACACATTTGGTTAGTGGGTACCTGAATATTGTTAGTTGTTAACAAGGACTGTGACTAATCTTCTCAGGTTAGAATACCAGCTTTCCCACAGTAAGTTAAGCAACCTTAGCAAGTTACCTACCTGTTCTGTGCCTCAGTTTTCTCGTCTTTATAACCATATAATAATAGCAGATAGACTGCGGGGCTGTGGTGAAGGTTACATAAGCTCATTTGTCCATTCAGTAAATATTGATTGAGGGCCCACTCTGTGCCTGGGGCTACTCCGGGTGCCGGAATATGTACCAATGATCAAAGCACATGGAAACCTGTTTTCAGGGTGTGCATATTCTAGAGAGAGAGAAATAAGCTAACTATGAACAATACAGTGTGTTAGAGATGAACACTGAAGAGAAAAATAAAGCAAGAGAGATGGGTAAGGTTGAGAAGTCTGACAGTTTAAAGATTTTATTTATTTTTAGCGAGAGGGGAAGGGAAGGAGAAAGAGAGGGAGAGAAACATCAATGTGCGGTTGCCCCTCGCGTGACCCCTACTGGGGACCTGGCCTGAAACCCAGGTATGTGCCCTGGTGAGGAATCGAACCAGCGACCGTTTGGTTCACAGGCCCGTGCTCAGTCCACTGAGCCACACCAGCCAGGGCTGATGGTTTAGACAGCGGCCAGAGAAAGTCCCACTGAGAAGTGACATGTGAGCAAAGCTCAGAGGAGGTGATTCAAGTCCTGAGATCATGCCTGGCACTCGAGAAATGTAAGCTATTACTCTTATTATCTGCAACTGAAATATATCTTATTTTTATGTTAATAAGAAAACTTTTTAAATGGCCAAGAAGAAGGCTATATGGCCACACAGAAATGACTGGGGTAAGTAGCAGAATCTTCCTGGCCTTTTGGAAACATTTGCCCAGGCACGCTCCGTTGTGTCAAGAAAACTTGCCTCCAGAAGCGACTGGCCTAGAGAGGGAAAAAAAATTCAGCCAGAAAACAAATGATTCAAAAGTAATTTACATTTTAAAGAGAAAGACATAAAAAGACTTCAGCGATCTTCCTTTCAAATTGGGAACAGAAAATTGAAGTATAGAATTGGAAATGGACAACTATTCAATATCCAGAACAGAAGTGTAGAAGGCAAACTAATTCCATATTATAAGCTGTTAAGGAAGAGGGAAAAGGGGCGGAAAAAGTCACGAGAGAGAAAACTGAGGAGGAGGATGAAATGGAGACGGAGAACAATAGAAACGGACCGGCTGACACACATCCAAAAATAGCCAGAGGAAGAAACTATGAAATGACGGAAACACTCACAGAAAGAGCGAGAAAAAGGCACAGGGAGAATTTTATGGAGCCCGATCGCACCGTTTGGCTTTGGTGACGTTACCACGAAAAACGAAAATGAGTGCCGCGTCTCTGCGACTTGAGGTGCTAGTGGGCGCAGTGCTGATGGAGAGGTCTTTGCTGGAAGAATGAACGGAATTGAAGGCAAAGGGGCCCCTGCCCCTGAGGAAGACTCAGGCTTGTTTAGAATCAGGCTTGAGGATTTGCTAGAATGTTCTCTGGGATTCCACACCCAAGGACTTCTTCCTCCAGCCCCCAAATACAGTCCTGGCAGTGTACTCACTCAAATAGACGGCGAAAAATGCAGCAGCTTCCCCCTGGCAGGTTTTCGAGGTCTGTGTCTGTACACAGTACTCGTGTAGTTTTCAAGCAAGCTGTCTTTTTACCGAGAGTAGACCAATGAAATCATAGACGAATTTAGTCGTGCCATTGCCTGAGAGATTCTGAGATCCAGGCTAATAGGTCCAAGGCAGAGAGAGTGATTCCACCAATCCAGAGGAGAGCAGAGAGAATATCGCAGCATAAGCTGTACAGGTAACTCACAAGGCCGAAGAGCCAAGGGCTGGTGTCCCAGTGCAGCTTCCCATGCAGAGGGGCCAAAATGGAAATCCAGGCTGAGTGCAAAATGCTGTTGGAAGGGAGCCCTGTGGCGTGTTTCGGGAGTACGTTCTGATCCTGGTTGGGTGAGCTCAGAGCACGAAGCTGACTCCCTGAGGCCCGGAGGCGCTCTGTGTAGAGAACAGCAGTGGAACAGAAGTAAAATCAGACAGAACTGAGGCCCACTCTTCAAGGAGAAGCAAAGTAAGACAAAACGGGGGGCGGTGGGGGGGCATCAGGAAATGGCAGGCTCCTGGGGACAGAGAGGGGGCCCTTCCCTAAACCTCGGGTGGAATACAAAACCCTTCCACGCAAGGGAGTGCTGTGGTCCCCCCTTACCTGCTGTTTTCTTTTTCCGAAGTTTCAGTTACCCGTGGTCAACAGCGGTCTGAAATTGTTACATAAAAAATTCCAGAAGACAACAGTTTATATGTTTTGAATTGTTCACCAGCCGGAGCAGCATGATGGAACCCGGCTCAGGCCTGGTTGGGACGTGAACCGACTGTGTCCAGGGTGCCCACGCTGCGGGTGCTCCCCACCCGCCAGTCACCTGGTAGCCTCTCAGCTCTCAGATCCTGTCACAGTGTGGTGGTGCCTGTGTGCAAGTGACCCTATTTTACGTAGCAATGGCCCCAACGTGCAAGAGCGGTGATGCCGACTCTGGATGTGCCAAGGAGAAGCTGTGCAGTGCTTCCTTTAAGTGGAGAGGCATGGAGGTGCAGGAAAGGAACACTGTGCACCGAGGGTTCGGCACTATCTGCCATTTCAAGGGGTCTTGGAATGTGCGCCCCCATGGATGAGGGGTACTGTTGTACCTGTGAAGAGTCTTTAAATTGCTCATGTTCCTAGGTGCAGTAGGTCCACGCTCAGTGTTTTATCTTAAGGAAATAAATAATATAGGCAAAAATGTACCTATAAGATAAGGGTAAATAAATTATGGCGTATCTGTATGCAGGCGTTACAAATGTCACAGAGTTGCCCTGGCTGGGTGACTTGGTTGGAGTGTCATCCTGTGCACTAAAACGTTGTGAGTTCAAGTCCTGGTCAGGGTACATGCCTCGGTTGTGGGTTTGGGGGCACATATAGGAGACAACTGACCAGCGTTTCTCTCCCACATGGATGTTTCTCTCTCTCTTTCCCCCTTCCTCTTTCTCTGAAATCAATAAACCCATCCTCAGGTGAGGATTAAAGAAGTGTCATAAAATATTCTGAACAGTACATGAGCACTCCTAGTTAGAGAGGACAAGTTGGAAGTGTGTATTGACCTCTATTCCTTCAGAAGCCCCTGCAAAACTACATCAAAAAGATCAAAAAGGGCAAAAGTCGGTCTAAAGAACAGGAGAGGAGAAGACGGCGCGTAAGACATGTCGATAAAATGTTAGAAGCTTGAAAGCAAACAGATGAGTGTTAACTGACTGAATGCATCAAAAGACGACTGCCAAGGCACCCGGGGCAGGGAATGATGGGAAACTAGAGAAAATTCGCCCTCAGAACCCCAGGAAGTCTCAGGAAGGCAGGGGCAGTTAGGAGTGGAGCTGAAAAAAGATTGGTTGAGAGATTATAAAAATTATCTAGACCTGAGACAGGAATAAGAAGCTAGGAAAACTCCCTGACGAGTGCAATAGGGAAACTGAGGCAGGCAGCTGAACACTGTGTCCGAGCAACTTACAGCCAGGTACAGGCTGTCACCAGGGCGAAGGCCCCAAGGGCGTGGCAGGGGGCAAAACTGGGATCACAAGGACCTCACCCCCCAGGTAACCTCTCCTCCCCTGGGCTTTCCTCCCTGGAGACGTCATCCAGGCCTCAGCTGTATTTCGGGTCCAGGCCCAGAAAAGCAGCAAAACCAGGTGGGCTATGCCAGAACTAACTGCAATGACTAAAGACTCCCTGCCTTGTCACTGACCAATCAGAGGAGACCATGACCCTGAAGGGGCACATCTGGGGAACTGGTGAATGTTCTACTAAACCCTCCCCTGAGAGCTCCCCTGAGATTCCCACCTGCAAGAGAGAAAAGACTCAAGACAAAGGACCCAGGACCCGGTGAGTGCGTGCTCTCCCTCTGGGGAGCAGCCTGCACCATGCCCTTTCCTTTCCCTCCCCCCACACCCCACTTCTTTCTTCACAGGCACGCCTCTGCTGGACTCTGGCCATGGACAGCTGGCAGCGCATCCCAGGCTGATCCCCTGAACCCGTCCCCATGGCCAGCTCCTTTCCTCCGACTTCCCAGTGAGCTCCCAGCCCAGCCTCTCCTGTTGCTGCTTCTATGCTAAACCTTCCTTGTTTCACTGTCCCCAGCCTTAATAAATGTATCCTCAGAGTCACCTGGTCTCGAGCTGTGAAACCTTTCCTACAGGAAGTCAAGAACCCACCCACTACAGCTGGCCCCAGGCAGACCCGCCCTGGGCCAGGCCCCTGTCTGGTACCAGACCCCTGAAGGGGGCATCTCGTGGAGGTGCTGAGCGGCCCCCACCCTGTGGGTGGAGGCTCACTAAGGATGGCTTTGCATTTTCCTTTTTCCCTTTTTCACTAATTTACAAATTACCTGCAATAAACACACACTACTTGTAATCAGAAAAAAATATTTGCAAATGGTAAAATTATAAAATTCATAGTAATATATGCTTACAGAAAAACAAAATTTGGTAGTCTCGGAGGGAGCAAAGTTAAAAGTGAAAGTCCCCTCTTGCCCACCCCTACTTCCACAGATAACCCCTATTTATTGTTGCTTTGTATATCCTTACAGAAGGCAAAATGCTAAAAATAATAATAATAATAAGATCAAGACAAAAAAAGGTGAGGTGAAGACCAAGAGATTTTGGTCTTGTTAAAACTCAGGAAAGGATCCCTGGCTGGTGTAGCTCAGTGGATTGAGCGCGGGCCTGTGAACCAAAGGATCAGGGTTCGATTCCCAGTCATGGCACATGCCTGGGTTGCAGGTCAGTTTCCAGCAGGGGATGCATGAGAGGCAACCACACATTGATATTTCTCTCCCTCCCTCCTTCCCTTCCCCTCTAAAGATAAAATAAATAAAATCTTAAAAAAAAAAACCCTCAGGAAAGGAGCAAAGATGAACTCTTCCCTGGAGATTCCAAGAGGCCCCAGAGCCTGAAGGAAGGGGGTCGGAGGAAGGAAAGAAGAACCGAATTCTGTCTTGTGTTCAGAGATGCTGGACAAGGCAAGCGGCCTAGGTCTCTTAATCCAGCCATATTGTTTCACCATTAAAGAAATGGCCTTTGGCACAAAAATGGTTAAATAATGATAGTTCGCCTTTGTGACGCCTCTGTGATTCATGCATTTGCCTGTCAGGCCCCAACTTTCTGGGATTTGGAGTGAAACCTCTGAGCGTTTTAGCAGAACCATTTTTGTTGTTGTTAACTGTTTGTCTCTACTCGTGGCTACAGGCCATGGGGCGGGGGGGGGGGGGGGGGGGGGGAGGGAGAGAGAGAGAGATCCTAACACCCTCATATAGACTCGACACAATTTTCATCTACGGTGAAAAGATTTGCTCTGTCCCTACTTTTAATGATTGGCTTCGGGGCTGTTTCCGCCCTCGCTCTGCTTCCGTGTGGAACCCCAGCTCCGCTTGTCTCCTGTAGACGCTCAGGGAGGCTTTGTCGTCACCGTGGGTGTCTCCACGGGGTGTCTCCCCAAGGTGAACAACTGTGATCACATTAAGATTTGCAAGGTCATTCATGCACTTAAGGAAATAGCCAACCTATTAAGTGGAGGTTCGATATGTCTTCTGCACAGGTTACCCGGCCGATTTCTTAAATCCAATCAGCCAATTCAAAACACTCTGATACACCGAGGGATTCCCAGGGACTCCTGCACTTGAATCGTGACATTTTGTTAAAAGGAACTATGGGACGGATGTAAAAAAAAAGAAAACCTTTTATATGAGAGCTGTATTTTGGAAGATCATTTTTCTTATAGTGTGTCTGGGAAGTGCTTTTAATATACTGAAGAGTCTTCAGAGAGCGTAGAAGGTGGAGAATGGGAGTCTTGGTTTGAAATATCATTAACGACTTTGCTCACCAGGGAAAAACAAATCCAGCCGGGGCGTTTGGGGGCCTGTTCAACGTGTTTCTGTCTTACCAGAAGGCAGCAAATCTGCTCCCAGACAGTCACGGAGATTTCTCTGTGGTTTTGTCTCAGCATATCTGAGGGGACAAGGCTCATTTCCGCCTGACACACTGAACGTGCAAGCTCTCGTCTTTACAGTCTGTAGCACACACGCTACCTTCTCACGCCACACACACTCGCAGGAGCTTGTAAGGAGGGAGTAAGCATCTTCACTGCGACACTTCTGGGGGGCGGTGAGCGTAGCTCCTCACCCCTGCTTGGTTTGGGGGCAGGGGTGTGCTCCGGAGCTCGCCTTCTCTGCACACGGGAGAGGCCCCCTCCCCTCCACGCCCAAACATCCATTTTTTACTTCATTTTACCTAAGTTTGGTGCAATTTCCTCTCCCTTTTTGGTGGTACCTAAGAGGAGTTCCCTTTTTATAAAATAACCCATGTCTGGGAAAGAGATTAAAAGAACTAATTGGTCTGACATGGCATCAGAGAGTCAGATGAGGTCAAGTTTAGCAACAAGATAGGTCTTGGCATCTGTTAAGTACTCCATGCTGAGGCCAGACCTCCACCTGGCCTCTACCCTGCCTCCTTCCAGCGTCAGGGTCTGAAGAAGTGGAAAATGGGTCCTTTCCAACCCCCTCCCCATCCAGCTGCAGGACTAGAAAGAGCTGAGAATGACCAATAACTGGGGGCAGAGCCTGGGTGGGGTGGGAGATAAAGGGATTTGGAGGAGGGAGATGAGAGGGTGGGAAGGAGAGCATGTCATCAGTGGCTGGGGGGTTGCTGTGAGTGAGGGGTGATCTTGAGGCCTCTGCCCAGAGTCGAGGACCAAGGACCGGAGCTCTGTCCTCATACACGAAGGGAGGGTCCAGGTTAAGATGCAGATGAGCTTCCTACTAGGCCCCCAATCCCTGCTGTTCAGAGACTGCGTCAGTTGGAGGGGGTCCAGGCCTGACCGAATATTTCCCATGTGTGTGCTCACACGGCTAAATTAGACCTTTTGCTTTTTTGTTTTTTGGACTGTATGCCCTTCTCCCTTGTTCTGGGCAAAGGGCTATAGTGATGGCATAACACAGGTATTTGCAGCCAAGTCAGAAAATACAGGGAAACAAAAACATTTATATATTCTGAAATCTGGGCACCTTGTAAAAAACACAGTTTAGACTTCGATGTGTAGGCTACCAGGGAATTCCTGTGCAAACGGGTGCAGAATCAGCCTGGAGCCCAGCGAGTCCATTCCAGAGCTGGACTGGAGCTGGCAGGGGGTTCCCGGGGGGACGTCCCCAAGAAAAAATGGATGCGGTGGGTTTCTCAGTGCAACTGACCACACCGAGGGGATTTCACAGCTCTGATGAGTCTGGGAAGAACTGGTACCAAGGGAACTAGCAATTTAAAGTAAATGAAATAGGCAATTTTTAAACCTAGAGGAAAAATGTCAAAGAAAGGAAATGTGATCGTAGTAGGTATGCTGTGTGGCGCGGCTATGAGCTATGGCTGGACTTTATAATATAAACACTAGATATTGCTTTTCTGAAACTGTTTATTTTGAAATAAGTGTAGGTGCACAAGAAGATGCTAAGGAAGATAAGGAGGGCAAGAGAGGCCCCCTGCCCCCTTCACCCCGTTTTCCCCAGGGACTGCCTCTCACGTAGCTGTAAGACAGTCTCAACCAGGAACCTGGTGCTGGTGGGCTGTGTCCCTGTACTGCTGTGCCATTTCGCCATGCGTGCAGAGTCATGTGACCACCACTGCCCTCAAGGTCCAGAGCCATTCCATCATCACCAGGGCGATGTCCCTTGTGCTGCTGTTCCCTTGTAGTCACCTCACCCCCACCACACCCTGGCACCCCCGGTCTGTTCTCTATCTTTATAATTTTACCATTTTGAGGTGGTTACATACACAGAACATGCCCTGTGTGGTCCTTCGAGACTGGCTCTTTTTCACCCATATCATAATGCCCTGGAGGTCCCAGCTGTGTGTAGCAAGAGTTTGTGCCTCTTCGTTGTTGAGGAATATTCCAACGAAACACTGTTTTACACAGAAGTTGTGACACATCTGGCCAGCCAGGGCCAGCGTCTGGTGAGAACTGTGACGATGTTGACAATGGTGATAATGGCTAACAGTTACTGAGTCCTTAAAATTTGCCAGATGCCGAGCTCAGCACTTTACCTGAATTGTCTCGTTTCATCCTCACAACTGCACATGGTGTTATCTCATCTGCGGACCAGGAAACTGAGGCTTGGAGAGGCTAAGCAGCTGGTAAGTTCAGTCTGATACAAACTCCAAGCTCTGCGCGTACAGAGGAAGCAGGATGGCATTTTATTCCTAGGCCCCCAAACCAGAAGAGCCCCAGGCTGCGCCCTCAGGAATGGGACCTCCCTAGCGGCCACACCGGTTCTCAGTACTGGCGGGCGAGTGGACTCTTCCTAAAGACCCAGAGACCCAACTTCTGCAGATAAGCCACTAAAATTAGATTTATTTTTACAACAGAAGCCAACTGACTTACAAACAGCTTTTTAGCTTCATAGCTTCTACCAAAGACTCCAGGACCCTCCGCTGAGCGGAGGCCATTAAGAGGAAGTAAGTGGCTGTATAAAGGTTTAACATGCACAGAAATACAGAAATCAAACTCAGGGCCAATTTTGAGACAGATGCTTTTAGGCCCTAAATGTGCCTGCGTGGTTCTCCCAAAGCCTTATACAATCATCCTTATGAACAGGCAGCCGGCAGTTGTGACAAAAGGGTGACGTGAATTTACTGACCTCCCCAAAGCAGCTGGAGAGTAAATATGTCCTAACAGCAGTTTCCAAAGGAAGGGTGGCTGTTTTATCCTCAAGAGCTGGCGAAGGACCGTGTCACCCTTCCTGCCTCCTAGAGCCGTTCCGTGGAAGAGGCAGGACTGCGCAGGCCCGATGGCCGATGGCCCGTCCACTCGGCTTGCCTTGCTCCCCTACTGGGGTGGAAGGGGGCTCCTAGGGGCCCTCTCTGCAGGGCAGGTTGTCGGTCCCGTCAGAGGCACCAGGAGGAGCGTGGATGCAGGCAGGGCTCATCTGCTTGCGAACAGCCCCAACCGAGGGCTCCGGGAAACCCATGGTGGTAGCAAGTGATGAAGAGCGAGCCTTGCTCAGCATCCTTATGCTGTCTGCTCTGGGGGCTGGTCGGGAGGTCCTGCTCCGAACAGCAGTTCACATCGGTGCGGTGCTTGCGTGCCGGGAATGTTGCGAGGACCGTCTCCTTTAACCTTGATGGCTCCGTGAGGCAGATAATGTGGTCGCTTTCATTCTGCAGATGGGGACGCAGTTCAGAGAGATGAGCGGGCTCAGGGTCGCTGAGCCAGAGGCAGGAGTGCTGGGGCGAGCCAGGCGGGCTGGTGTTTCTGAGCTGCACCTCGGGGTCACCAAACAGCTGGTGAGGGAAGCTCCTTTTGTTGCAGAGTTACAGCCAGTAAGTGAGACTGGGGGGGTTGGGGGGGGGGTGCCGCCATCTTGCGGTCCCTGCTGGGTTAACGGGATTGCCCGGGAGGCAGCCATCACCACCGTCTCTGACATGAGATCGATAAAAGTACTCAACCACATATCGCATTCTTCTGACGCGGCCTACGAACTGGGGCCAGAAAGGAGGATTTGAATGTGATTCAAACTCGCTCGGTGTGTCCAGCCTTTTGGCGTCTCTGGGCCACACTGGAAGAAGAGTTGTCTTGGGCCACACATTAAATACACACATACTAATGAAAACTGATGAGCAAAAAAAAAGTTTTAAGTGAATTTACGGTTCTGCGTTGGGCCGCATTCACAGCCATCCTGGGCCGCGTGCGGCTGTGGGTGGGACAACCCTGCTTCCAGATCCAGTTACCAGTTTACTGGAGATAAAAGCAACAGAGTAACGTACGAATGAGACTGTGGGATGCAGCAAAATCCAGACTGGGAAATTCTACAGGATAAACCGTCTAGTGTCTTCAGCAGAAAATGGCAAGCAAAGAGAAAAAGAGTTGGTGGGAGACTATAAATGGAAAGACACTCGAGAGCCACATCGAGCCGTGACAACATGTGACCCTCCTTTGTGTGTGTCTCCACCAAGACAAACAAACCAGAAGAGAAGGACTACTTATTGGCAGCTGGGGACACGTGGACGCTGACCAGGCGTCTGACGCCACGACGGGGTTGCTGCGGGGGGAGCAGGACTGATGGATTGAGGTTGGGAGTGTTCAAGGGGCCTGCAGGGATGCACGTGGCCATTCGGGGGCGCCTTGGGGCTGTTTCAGAATCGTCTACAGAGCAGGGGAGAGGGCGGGGCCCAGGGCCAGGCCTCAGTGATGAGCTTGGCCACGTGGACGCGTGATGGGCCTGCACTGCACTGTTTTCTGTGCTTTTATAAATATTTGAGGTTTTTCCATAATAAAAGTAAAAAAAAAAAAAGGACTGAGAAAGAGTAGCCATGGATGAGAGGAAATCAGAGGAAGTGTAATATATTGGAATCTAAGAGAGGAAATGCTTCGGGAGGGAGGGAGTGGGCAGGTGGGCAGACAGCACCAAGGGGCCAGGTGTCTGTGGGGAGGGAGTCTGCAGGCCTCTGTCCTCTGTCACGCCAGGCTGTCCCAGCAGCAGCGGTTCCCTTAGTGTCCCCCCTCCCTGGACTCACCCTGGTTTACCCCGGGGCACTTAGCAGCCCCCCTGCAAGTAAGACTCCGAGTGCCCGGGGCAGGTGGGCAGGTTTCGCAGGCCCCTCTGATGTACATCCGTCCGTGCGCATTCGGTGTTGGCAGGTCTGTCCAGCCAGACCTCAAGGGGAAATAGTGACGCCACCACAGATAATGCAAATTTCATTTCTGGAGCCCAGACCAGAGTTTTCTGACTGGTTAATTACGATCCCATGAAACGCTCTTATTTGTTTTATTTTATTTGAGGATTGCCTCAGGCATTTTTTAGGTTTTGGTAGTGATTTTGTTTTGTCATCAGAAATAAGGAAATTTGGTGGGGACGATATGAACTGCCTCGCTACATTTGTGAACTCTTTTTTTAAAAAAATATTTTATTTATTTATTTTTAGAGAGGGGAGGGAGAGAGAAAGAGAGAGAGAGAGAGAGAAACATCAATGTGTTGTTTCCTCTCATACACCCCTTACTGGGGACCTGGCCCACAACCCAGGCATGTGCCCTGACTGGGAACTGAATTGGCGATCCTTTGGTTCGCAGGCTGGCACTCAATCCACTGAGCCACACCAGCCAGGGTCATTTGTCGACTCTTAAATGATCTCCCCCTCTCTCTTTCCCCCTCTCTCTGCCCATCCTTTTACCCCCACCCCACCCCACTTCTCTTTTTCTCCTCCCCCTTTTTCCCTGTCCTTTACCTACCTACTGTGGGTAGAGAGAGCAGTGTGTGGGAGTCACCGGTTTTCACCCCTCCCTACCCTGGCTCCCTTAGGGGGCCGCCTCCCGGCCTCCCGGCCTCCCTCCCTGTGTTCAGACACAGGCCTGAGTAAGTGGGCCCTAGACACCCAGCACTTCGGTGTGTCTTTCCCACCTCTCCTGGCTCCTTGTCTTGCATTTTTGCTTCCCATCTTCCCCAGCCCTTCTGATTTGATCTATTCTCTTGTATTTCTAAGGGCAGCCCTGGCTCTTTTTCAGCCTGGCCTCCACCTCTTTGTTCCAGCAAGACACCTGCCTCTCCCGGCCTTGGCCTTGCACGTGAGGCCAGGACCATGGCTGAGCAATCCCTGGAGGCCAGAGGGTTTGAGTGTGCTGCCCGGGAAGGGTGTGTGTCCACTGTTTTCTGACCTTAGGTCGATTGCCTTATGGTGCAGGGATGGAGTTCAGAGCACCGACCTCCACCGGGCCTCGCTAACCTCAGTGGAGGCTACGAAGGCCGACCGGGCCGCATTCTCCGCAGCCACCAGGAACGGGTGAGAGAGGAGCCTTGGCCTTTTGATTGGCTCATTTCCGTACCTGTCGGCCCCTAGGCTGCTGTCTTCCCCACAGGGCTCCCATGGGGGCCCTGACCCGCTGTGCCTCTTCGCACAGGCTGTTGTAGGCCCTCCTGGGAGTGGCCACACCCTCCCTTCCCCCAATACGATGCTCCCCTTACACACGTGCGCACACTCAGAGGTAACCAAGAGCTGCAGGCAGGTTGTAATTGCTTTATTAATTTGAAAAGAACCTTAGCGGGACTCAAGAGCTTTCTTTTGATTGTTTTACTTTTCCCCCTGGCTGCTCTGTTTGGGGGTTGACTGTTCATTGGATGCTGGGCCTGCATTTTGGCGTAATTATCAGCTATCGTTTTTTTCTTCAAACACACATCTTTTGTGTTAATTCTGACTCTAAATGTCCCCATTTCAAATGCTGTTATTTCTCTTGTATAGTTCCATGGTTTGTGTTTTTCTTCTTGCACAGGATCTAGAAAATATAGAAAGTTACATGAGCAATTCAGTTCTCAAGAAATTGGTTTTTAAAAAAGATTTTATTTTTTATTTATTTTTACAGAGAGGGGAAGGGAGGGAGAGAGGGAGAGAAACATCAGTGGGCGAGAGAAACATTGATTGGTTGCCTCTTGCACGGCCCCAAATGGGGACCTGGCCTGCAATCCAGGCGTGTGCCTTGGCAGGGAATTGAACCGGTGACCTTTCAGTTTGCAGGCTGGTGCTCAATGCACTGAGCCACACCAGCCAGGGTGAAAATTGATTTTTATAATTAGCTTCTTTGGGGTGGGAGATACAGAAACTTACTCAAGTTTCCTCAAGAACTGGTATCGGAGTAAAGATACACAAGGATGAATACCTTTCTCTCTCTCTCCCCCACCCCTTCTCTCCCTCTTCCCGCACCCCCTCCCTTTCTCCCTTTCCCTCTCCATTTCTCTCTGTGTGTCTCTGCCCCTCTCTCTAAATTCACTCCCTTCTTCTCTTCCTTTCAACTGATTTTCTTAGATATCCTGCTGTTTAAGCATTTGAGATGGCTGTCGATACGTCACGTGTGGCATTATGGATTTTGTTCCAAATACCTCAGCCACTTGCCTCAGTGCGCTTCCTGATCCAGATGCCCGGAGCTGGAATGGGCTGAGCTCAGCTGCCTTTTTCCCATGGCTGTTGGCCAGTCTGTGGTCTGGTTCGTGCCTGGGCCAGGCCCCTCGCTCATCGTGTGTCCTGCAGTGTGTGGAATGAGGTGGGGAGATGACACCTAAAATAGGGCAAAGCGTGGCCTCCTCAGAAGTAGGGCTGGGGTAAGTCAACACTTTCCCCTTAAAGAGGGTGGTGGGCAGGCAAGGATATTTCTGGTACATTGGTTAATTAGCAAGCTCATCAACTCTTGCCTCAGAGAACCAGAAAGTTAAAATAGATGTTATAAATTCCGTTCATGAAAATTCATGTTCCCCACTCACAAGAAATCCCTCTGGCCATTCAATGAGTATTTACCACCCCCCACCCCTCTTTTTTTGCAGGCAAAATATGCCTAAATATCTTGGTTTCACATCCATCACAGATTATAAATAGCAAATCTAAGAGGGCAAAGAAGGACCAGTACAGACAGGTAATAGCATTGAGAGTCAACCAAGAGGCCGACAGCATGGCAGAAAATCCATGAAGAGCAGACACGACTCAAGTAGCACAGTAGCCGGGGACCACTTAAAAGGTGGGTTAGGCCGGCCTGGTGCGCTTTGCCGGTCCCGTGGGCAGAGCTGTCTTCGGGCGTTGCTAACTGTAGCCAATGTTCATGCTGGTGAACGCTGAGCACGGAGGGAAGGCTGAGGGCACCGTTATACTGCGAGGATTCAGCTGAAGAAGGCAAGAAGTTACATAATATCCTTAAGAAAAATTTCCATGTACCTTTGAAAATCGGTGTTTAAATTAGTAAACCCTCAGCTATCCAAGTCATTTGGTAAGGGTCCCAGTGCACGCTCAGTCACAAACTTGTGCTGTCTTCTTTTTTATTGTTTTACTATTATTTTTTTAAATCCTTGCCTGAGAATATATTTATTGATTTGAGAGAGGAAGGGAGAGAGAGGAAGAGAGAGGGAAAGACACATTGATCGGTTGCCTCTAGTAGGCAAGGGATCGAACCCGCAACCTAGGCATGTGCCCTGACCAGGGATGGAACCCACAGCACTTTGGTGTACCAGCTGAGCTACCTGACCAGGGCTGGAATTTTTCATCTTTAAGTAGCCTTCTAAAGTAAAACAATGAAATTGATTTGCATTTAATTTATATGGTTCTCAATTTTCTTCTACAGGGCAGTGAATCTTAACAGAAAAAGACCGAAATAACACCTTGGCTTGAGTCAGTTTATCACAGTAGCCAAGGAATCGCATTGTTTTGCTAGAGGGATGAGGCAGAAATGGGAAGTCCTGACAGGGACCGGGAGGAAACAGCTCCAGTGTCCAAGTGACAGGAAGACACAGGCTTTGTTTGTTTGTTTGGAAAAGGGATGGAGGGAGGGTAGGACGTTTGGAAGTGAGAAGGGACACAAAAGCAGGCAGGGAGGTGCAGAGGATAATTTTTAATTGTCTCCAAATATCCCCAGGGTTATTGCCTTGGTTACATTCTGATTTTAAAAATGTTCTCAAGAGGACAATTAGAGAATTTCCATCAGTGTGACTTTCTTCTGGTCCCTGCGCCTACCCCCTTTCACAGGGGACTGGACTCAAAGCTCAGAAAGCAACCCCCCGTGAAAGCCTGATGCTGTGCTGTCTCCAGAAGCTTCAAAATCTGGAGTTAAAAAGCACTTCAGACGTGTGGGTCGCCTGCTTGCCCAGGAATTCAATCACCTCGGTCATTTTCCTCAAATAGCCGTTATTACATATCTTTTCAAAATAAACAACTTCAGGCTTCCCAGAATTCCTGATAGATGAGCAAGAGAAATTCAGCCATCAGTCATAAGGTGAAGACATCAAACGCACCAACAGCAAATTGGAAAAGAGAGGGCACACGCACTTCGTGCTCTTCCCGGACCTGGTGTGATGACGTGCGCTGAACAGACATCAGAATAATACAGCAGCCGGTGCCCCTTCGCTGTGCGCTTGGCTCACCAAACCAGAGGAAAGATATCACCTGTGAATTATGCCTCAGAGTTGACAATCTGCAGTCACAGAGAAGACGTACGGGTCTATTTTATCATATCAGGGTTTTTTTGTTTTTTTGTTTTTTGTCTTTTAAAGGCATTCCTCTACCGGATTTTTTTTTTTTTAAGCAGTAAAATATTTTTTTCTGATGCACGAGAGGGATTTGGACTTGTTTGTTTTTAATAAAAGTGGCTCTTGGCATCAATAGATTGCTGTTGCTGTTTTATGGCCAAATTCTCAAGAATCATGATAAAAGATCCCCCCATCTTCATCTACTCAGCTAATATAGAAGAATTCTTGTGGACTGATGCTGCAAAGCCACCCGTGCTTTTGTGTGCACCTGATTAAACAAGAGTTTCAATCCTTCTCTCTGGGAATAAGCCAGTGGGAACTGCCCTCAGCTCTTACACGAAACACGTCCGGGATGGCAAAGAGGTTTTACACGGTGCACCAGCCCCACCCACTCGATTGTTGATGCTCTATGCTGAGTGTTCTGTTGAGAGGGATTTAAGGCTGGATCCCTGCTCCTCATTGATTAGTGATGTCTGCCTGAGATACGGGCTAGGAGAGTGGTAGTATGTGTGCCAGTTACGTACCATTTTTGACTGAAGCTCTTTGACACTGAAAATTTAGAATTTGTCATTTTGGCCACTCATCAGCTTTGCTGAAAGTTCAGGATGTATAGTAATTTGGAGGTTTTATTGCAGGATAAATTGTATGCATTTATTTGAGGAAGAATTACTGTTCCACTTGTATCTTACTCTGTAACAATTATTCCAAAACTTTGTGGTTTAAAATGCTATTTTATTTTGTGGATTCTGCGGGTGAGGATTTGGAAAAGGCACGATGGGGACAGCTTGTCTCTGTCCCACAAAGTCTGGGGCCTTAGTTGAAAAGACTCGATGGCTGAGTGTGACTCAGTGGCTGAGGGCAGAGTTATCTCATGGCTTGCTTGCTCAGTGACATGTCTGGTGGTTGATGCTGGCTGTCAACTCAACAGGGGCTGCGGGCCAGACCACTTTTCTGTGTGGCTGCTTGCGCTTCCTTACAGCTTGGTGGCTAGGGTCCAAGAGAACCAAGAGGAAGCTGCGTTCTCTTTATGAGCCAGCCCAGGAGGCCACATGGTGGAACTTCTACCACGATCATAAACCCTCCCAGGCTCGACTAGAGGGGCACAGACCCCACCCATCAACAGGAGGAATGCCTACATCATATTATAAGACCAGTTTATAGAATGAGAGACATTGGTGCAGTTGTTTTTGAAAGTGCCACAGTCACTTAGTTGGTGAAAGAGAGAGCCGTTGATCTCCAAAGGTTATAGTTTCTTCTGTTTCCTCATTATTTGCCTAGAGTAATAAAAATTTGTCTTACTTGTGAAACATAGTTAACCTTGAGAAATCAAACTTTCAGGAAAACTTAAAAATTATTAAATTATGGCATAGAAACCTATACAGTCAACCAAAGATAAAGAGACAAAATTCAGAATAAAGTCACTGCACAATCAATAATATTGATGGTGCCTGTATATGGTGCCAGGTGGGTACCGGAAATACTGAGGGGAACGCTACGTAACGTACAATATATGATTGTCTACCCCCCCAGCGGTACACCCAAAACCAATACATGACAGAAAAGACAGTCCTTGGCCTTTCTGTGCACCTTCACCTTGCAAACACATGGTTCACCGCTGCCCTCTGGATGTTTCCCTAGAGGGTGTCACAGCGTTGACAGTAACTTAGGGTTGGTCAGTCTCGTCGCCCCTGGCGTTTGGGACCAGGTAACTCTTTATCTTGGGGGACTGTCCTGAGCCCAGTAGGATGTTAAGCAGCATCTCTGGCCTCTACCCCTTCCCGCCGGTCATGAAAACCAGAAACGTCTCCAGACGTTGATAAATGTCCTCCGGGGGCTCAGAATTGTCCCCAGCTGAAAGCCACGAATTTAATTCTAATATACAGAGCTGCAACGTTATTTTCCAGAATCGCTTTCCCAGGCTACTCCCAGAAGGTTTGCATAGCTCATGCTGTAGGAATCACTGTCGTTCGCAATCGTTGAGCATGTTTGGTTCATTTAAGACATTTAGACTTGAGTAAACTGAGTCTTTTCCTTGTTAACAAGATTCATTCTGAAGGGCCGGAAACCCTCCTCCACCGTTAGAGGATTAAGTCAGGCAGAATAATTTCAGTGAAAGGAACAGGGGATATTAATGTCCTGGCTCATCCTACTTGAGAATGAGTGGGTGCACTGTGAGGTGGGTGGGGGGCTGTGAGCACAGCTGTACTCTTCCCCAGCACCCCCTCTTCACAACCTACCTCTCCCCCTTTCCGGGGAGAAGGTGTGAGTGACGAACGAGTATCTCCGAAGCGGCGGCGCAGTGATTATGTGATTTCTTGCATTCACAATTGACTGGGGGCTGCGAGTGCACATTGCAGAGAAGGCGTGAAAATAAGGAACGGCTTCCGCCCTGGGGAGCTTCAGCGTCTCGGCTGCAAGGTGCGTACTCAGGGTGTGCACCTTGGGCAGATGAGGAGCAAGCCGAGTCCTTTCCTGTACACACTCCAGTGTCCGGACACGTTTGAATTTAGGGGCTGGTGATATGTACAGGCAATTCTCAATTTATAAATTGGATGATACTGAAAGCAGATTAGTTCAAATTTGCAGTGCATTTCCCGGAGGAAAGTCATGTTAAATATGCCAGTTCTGTCCCAGGATCAGTTGATAAAAGCCTATGGAACTCTGTCAGTGCTGTGCCCACAGGGAATAAGAACGAATGTGTCACATGGTGCCGAAAAAAGTCATTGCAAAGCAGGGGCCCGGTCTTTGGGCATTTAGTACAGGACGTCACCTCGTGCAATGGTACCTCCGGGTTCACTGCCAGGTGACTATCCCAGAGGTCACAGAAGGGAAAGGCTCTCAGATTACTCCAATAATATGGCTTATTAAATCCATTTAAAATTTAAAACAGGAAGCCAGGGGATGGAAACGAGGCAGGGGAGCACAATTAGGGTAGGGTACCAGTGGGGTGGACGGCCTGTGCTCGCTAGTTCCCAGGCTGGGCAATGCTCATACCTTAGGCTCTTTCTCAGCTGCATCAGCCTTGCCCCCTGATGGGGAGGTCGTGAGAACCGGAAGTGAGGTTTGTGCTGGTTCTTTGTATGTGTCAAATTGGCTAGGCCACGGCACCCAGATATTTGGTCAAACACTGTTATAGATGTTTCTGTGAAGGTATGTTTTGGGTGGAATTAACATTTAAATCAGTAGACTTTGAGAAAACAGATTGTACTCCCTAATGTGGGCGGGCCTCGTCCAGTTAGTTGAGGGCCTTCAGGAAAAGACTGAGCTCCCTTGAGCGAGAAGGAATTCTGCCCGTGGACGGCCTTCCGACTCGAACCGCACCTTTCCCCGGGTCTCCAGCTTGCGGGCCTGCTCTGCACAGTTTTGACTTGCCAACCTTCATAATGACATGAGCCAAATTCTTTAAAATATCCCTCCGCTTCTCAACATTCCCTCTCTCGGTTCCGCTTTGTAAGAGAGCCGTAATTCAAGGCGGAACACAGGCCTGAGCCAACACACGTATGCTCGCTCAGAGACACAGGGGCAAGGACCTCTGGCCAGTAGTTACACTGACCAGCTTGCTCTACGCCATGGGCTTGATCTGCATTTCTAGGGCAGAGCACCCATGAAGTTGAAGTGAGCCCAGCAGAGGAGCCTTCCACTCAGACAGTTTGGGGGTGAGTTAGCTGTCAGCCTGGAGGTGACACTCTTTGTGCCTTATGACTTGGTTTCTTCATCCCTTTCTATCTTCAAAGAACACTCCTCTTCATCCCCATGATTGCAGGTTATTAACTTACTATCTGTTTTTCATACATCTGTAGAGTTTTGCTCATAGCTCATGAGCTATTTGCTTTCTATCTATACTTTGGAGTTACATCCAGCCCACGTGTTTTTCTTATCTTCTAAAGAATTGAATATCATCACAGAATACAGGAAAGTGTGTTTCGATTTCCACAGGCCCGGAGGCACTGCCTGGAAGCCTGGTGTGGAGTGGGGGACACTGCTCTGCGCAGACGCACACCATCCGCTGTGGGCGGGGCTCTGTGCAGGTCGGGGCTCTGTGCGGGGCGGGGCTCTGTGCGGGGTGGGGCTCTGTGCGGATGAGGCTGCCCTTGGAGCACGGATTGCCTCCCTTAATGTGGGCCTAGACTGCACCTTTTGTGAGAATTCTTCTGTCTTTAGGACATGTATTTGTGTCTGAATGACCGTTACCCAGTGGATGAACAGGACGAATCCTCGTTCTGAGCCAGCCACTGGACCCGCCCTCTGAGATCCACACCCACACCGCCACCCCAGGGCCCCACCCCCATCCCGGGTTTGGTGTTCACATATTAGGGTCAAGTCCATTGCCCAGAATTACCATGTCCATCTGAGAAGAGCAGCAAGATGCATCCTGGGGTGAAACCAGCCCTGTGGGTAGAGAAAGGGACTCACTCCTTAAAGGGGAGGGGCGGATGTGTGTGCTGTGGGCCTGGGGGAGGGGCCTGAAGGTCGGAGAGAGACGTGAGCACCTCTGTGGGACTTCTGCAGGAAGTCTCTGATGTTCACTCCCAGAGAAGGAGGAGGATCACATGATGTGGGCAGTTTAAGATTTTTCCCTCTGATGTCCCAACCACCCCACCCCCGCCCCGCCCCCACCTTTATCCCAAACCACACAGATAAATCTGATATATCAAGCGTAGTCATGGCGGGTGGAGCATCAGGGGCCCAGAGGAAGAGGGAAGGGCCCCTGGGACTGCCGCTGGGGAGCCAGACGTCGGGGCACAGGTGTCAGCATAGGTGCGAGTGCGAGAAGCGGCATCTGCCCGCTGGATGTCCCTGGGATAAAGGGAGGCACATGTCTTCATTCTCCAAAGCAATGAACTTGACTACATTACAGCACATGTTGAGTTTCTCCTTAGGTCAGCTCCTTTCTCCCTCCAGCTCCTAGGGCCTATAAAGAAAAGGAAAAGAAAACCCAAACCACACAGAAGCCAACTGTGGCCACTCTTAGACTGTATAGTGGGCTGGCACGAGATTCAGTTGGATATTTGGGGAAAGTCAAACTCAGTGGGGGCTACTATGCATTTTGGTGTGGAGAGAAGATGAGGCCTCGCCTGGGCGGCGTTCTCCAGACATCCCTGCTGTCCTTGGCCCTGCCCCAGATGGCCCAGGCCATTTAGGCACCTGCTCCTGTGCCGAAGTGGAACCCCACACCTCCTTCACCGCATGTGGTAATGACCTGACTTCCCATCCGTCTGCCCCTCTGCACCATGGTTTACTCGGGGTGCAGAAGCAGGACGTAGCACCTAGCATAATGCTTAGCACCTAATAGCACTAAAAAAAAAAAAAAATCTTTATTGAGCAAACGAATAAATGACTGAGGACTGGACCAGCCTGGAGTGAGAGGAGAAGCAGAAAAGGCTGGGAGCCCCAGGCAGAGTCAAAGTCAGCTGTGGGGGGAGGGACGAAGGGAAGAGCATCCCCACCCGAGGCAGCTGGACAGCCAGTCCCTGTGAACAGAATGGGCATGCGTGTTGCATTGGGGGCTACTTCTATGAGAAAATACAAATTCTAGCTTGAATGTGGAGAGGCAGGCGATCTTATTAAGCAAGCAAATGTCAGATCTTAAATATTTACAGTGTCTGGCCAGGGAAGGTGATTTTCCCCCAAGGGCCAGTGAAACTGCTGCACCACGTGCTCAGCTACCAGGGCCAATTCCCAAAACCTGCCGAGAGCCGCCAACACAGAGTTTGTTCGCTGCTTGTTGTCACAACAGTGTTGAGAACCTGATGTAAGCTATGGTCTTCTTTCTAGAAAAACATACCCACATGTGCATCTGTTTCTGAAGCATTTGAGAAGGTGGAGATCACACCCTTTTATTATTCATTTTGTGGGGATTTCTTAGGATCAAGACTATTCACTTTCAAAAACACGGTGTAATTATCAACTTCACATGATGATCTCCCATGACCTTGGATAAAGTCTGTCTCTGAGCTGGCCTTCCAGGTATCCCCCTGCCCTCCTCCTCCCCTCATCTGCTCTCTGGCGACACTGTAGTTACTGCTCTGTGCTCTTTCCCACGCTCCAAACACACCTTGCACTTTCCCACCTTTGAACCTGGAGTCAGAGGTCCTGGCGTTCCTTTAAGGTGCCCTGGGGACAGGAGCTGGGTCCCCACGCCCACGCACAACCAGGACAATAAAGGCAGAGGGACAGCCACAACCTGTTCTTCAGCCTTGTCCTAGCCCCACCCACCTATCTGCAGCTCCCTAGCTTCTGACTTGGTGTTGTCTCTCGGCTTCTCTGATTCACATCTGCCCTTGGACTTGCACTTCCTACAGCTCTCAACCCCCTCAGAACTCAGATTCCTGGAAATTCCTGATAGAAGAGTCTGCTGGAGCAAACAGGATTTGACCTCAGCTGAGCCTCTTCATTGAATACAGAATAAATGGGGCATGACTGGGACTCTCAGGAGGCAGGGGCACCGCAGCTGGGAACTAGACCCAGTTCCTGCTCTGAGAGTTCATGGTAGAGGCAGCTGCACACCGAAATGTGCACCCTGGGAGCCACACCTTGGGGAGGTGGCCAGGCCTGGCGCCTGCAGGCAGGAAGCCACTTCTGAGATGAGCCTGAAGAACAGGGCCAGATGATGTTCCGAGGAGAGGAAAGTCTGTGTAAAACCTTTGAGGCCGCCCTGGCCAGGAAGCTCGGTTGATTGGAGCATCAGCCCACGCACTGAAATGTTGCAGGTTCCATCCCTGGTTGGGGTGTATACAGGAGGCAACTGATTGATGTTTCTCTCTTTCTCTCTCTCCCTTTTTCTCTCTCTCAAATCAATAAGACATATCCTTGGGTAAGGACTAAAAAGATAATAATAAAAATAAACAACCCCCAGACCTCATTCTCCCACACCCTTGAGAATAGTAATTCGCACCATTTTTGACCACTAACCACAGAAGGATGTTTTACAGCAAGACCCAGTGGACACACATGCACATGCACACACGTGCAAGCAAAAGAAATTTCTCAAAAAAAAATTGGGGGGGGCCGGGGGCGGGGACTGGTCATGACCCACTAAATTGATTTCAGTATCCACGAATGGGCGGCAGCCTGCATTTGGAAAGCGTCGCTTGGCGGAAGGACAGGCTGAAACTGATCTAAGAGCACCCCTCTCCATTGAGGCCCCATCCAGATGGAGCCCCGAGTGCCCTCTTGTCGTAAGAGGTTATTTTGAGCTTTGAGCTGTTTCCTGGGCCTCGGGCAATATTCTCATTCCGATATTGTCTCACGTGGTACGGGCCCCAGAGAAGCACTGGAGCAGGGCGCCCTTCACCCGTGGTCTGCCGGTGCGTGGGGACGACCCAGGGTCAGAGGAGCTGTTTGTGCCTGAGAACAGCGACATGAACAGTGCTGTCTAGCGAGGCTGATCAGACTGGGACTGGGCTGGGCCTGCAGCACGCGGGCTTGCCCAGTGTCCAGCCCCAGGAGGAGGCCCAGCTGGGATTAGCCTAGGTCTGCTGGGCAGCCGAGCCTGGGTCTTGATGAACGGGAGTACCCTGGGTGTCTCCACACTCCTCCAAAGGTCCTGGGGGGACCCTGTCACCTCTGACGTGTGCAGAGTGTGGTCTTAGTCCGTCTGGGCTGCTGTAACACAGTAACAGAGACTGGGTGGCGTAAGACTGATTTCTCAGTTCTGGAGGCTGGAAATCTGAAATCAGGGGGCCAGCATGAGTGGGTTCTGGTGAGGACCCTGGGCCTTCTTCCGGGGTGCAGACTGGCAGCTTCTTTTTGTCCCCACATGGCAGAGAGAAGGCTGAGAGAGCAAGCTAGGATCCGTTTTAGAAGGGCACGAATCCCATTCATGAGGGCTCCACCCTCCTGACCTCATTATCCCCAATAGCCCGCTCCCCACTCAATGGCATCACATTGGGGGGTAGGGTTTCTACATATGAACTTGGGGGACACGAAAACATTCAGTCCATCGTGAGTATGTATATCCCACATGTTGCCCTGTCTCAGGAATTCCTCACTGGGGTTTTATTTTCAGAAAGTCCGTGGGCTCTTGAAATGATAGAACAAGGCTAAATGTTTTTCTGACTTTCTTCTCAAAGCAGTCCTTGACCCACTGACCCGTCTGGCTGAGCTCAAGGACCTGAATGTAAATACATTTGCTCGGCAATGATAAGTTCAAGGTGTGTATGGGGGCGGGGGGGGGGGGGGGGGGGGGGGGGGGGGGGGGGGGGGGGGCAGGGAGGTCAGAACAGGAGATTGTCGGTTTGTCAATCCCTGTGGGACAGGAAATGTCAACTCATGTGGGAAGGAAAGGCCTGCAAGTGAAGTGAGCAGGAGAGTGATGGGAAGGGGGGAGGAGGCTGTGGGGAGCTGCTTCCTGGTTTATAAGTGAGGGATCATTCCAGACCCGGCTTCTCAGAGCCTGGAGCGGGGGAGGGAGGGCTGGGGCGGGTGGGCAGGGCTGGGGATAAAAGGCAGAAAACTGTATTTGAACAATTAAAATAAAAATAAAAAATATTTTAAAAAATTATTGTGAAAGATTCCAGACAAACTCAAAGGTGCAGGCAATAATGTACTGAGTCCAACACCAAGCATAAGAAGCAAAATGTTCCTGATACAATCGGAGCTCTCTGTGTGCCGCGTCTGACCCACTCCCCACCCTGCAGCCTCTCTCTTTGTTCCCTGGTCTCTTACGTCTTGTTTGTGTCCTTCTCAGTGTGGCCTGATCTGACCACCGACTTAACGCTGTTGTCCGCAGCCCTCCTTCCCCGAACCCTGGTGTCTTTTACTTCTGCTTGTTTTTGAAAGAGATTTTATTAATTTATTTTCAGAGAGAAGGGAAGGGAGGGAGAAAGAGAGGGAGAGAAACATCGATGTGAGAGAGTAACATCAGTTGGCTGCTTCTCTCACACCTCCCACCAGGGACCTGGCCCACAACCCAGGCGTGCGCCCTGACTGGGAATCGAACCAGCAACCTTTCGATTCACAGGTCAGTGCTCAATCCACTGAGCCACACAAGCCAGGGCTACTTCTGCTTTTTTCAAAATACTGTTTTGTCACTTCCTAACACAATACAGAATTAATTTATTTATGATAGCCGTACTAGTTTGCTGAGACTGGCATTGCAAAATCCCACAGAATGGGCACCTTAAACAACGCAAGTCTGTCTTCCCGCAGGTCTGGAGGCCAAGACCAAGGTGTCGGCAGGTTTGGTTTCTCCCGAGGCCTCTCTCCTTGGGGGGTAGATGGTGCCGCTCTCTGTCTCCATGCGGTCTTTCCTCTGTGCCCACACATCCCTGAGGTTTCTGGTGTGTCCCAATTTCCTCTTCTGATAAGGACACCAGTCAGATTGGACTAGGACCTACCCTAATGGCCTCATTTTAACTTAATCACCTCTTTAAACACCCTGTCACTGAGTCATATTCTAAAGCGCTGGAAAACATATATAAAAAATAAAGTACTGAGAGGGCAGGCTTCGACATAGGAATTTGGAGGGAACATGGTTCAGCCCATGAAAACATTTATTGTTGTTTTTTGCCTTTTGCCGCTGCAGCCAATGCTCCATGTTGTTCTGGCCTGTTTTATTCACCGGTGAATCTTAAGTGCGGAGAACTGCTTTGCACAAAGCAAGCACTTGGTAAATATTTGTTGAATTGAATTTTTACCTTGATTAGGACCCCTGAGACAATGCTTATGAGAAACAATGATAGAAGTTAACTTTATTTTCCGTCTGACTCCAGGAGGAGTGGTTTTAAAGACTGACCATTAAATAGGATTGTTTGTTTCAGTATTTCCATAGGTATACCTTTTATCAGACAAAGGACGTTCTCTCCTGTTTCTAGGCTGCCAAGAGTTTTTGCCATGAAAAAAACCTCCTGAACTTTATTGAATGCTTTCTCTGCGTCATCCGAGATGATCGTGCAGTTTTTGTCTTTTAATCTGTTAATGTGGCGTTTCATGGAACTAGAGAGCCAGGCATTCCGGGGATGACGCTGCAGGGTTCCGACCGGACAATTAACGTGATCTGATTTATGCCTCGAGCAGTTCAGCCGGGCTGCGGCGTGGGGAATGCCGTGTAGGGGAGCGAGAGCGAGAGCGAGGCCGGCAGGTCAGCCAGGAGGCAGCATCAGTAATCGGCGATAGATGATGGGAAAGTAGAAATGGAGATAAGTGGGAGGATTAGGAATATGTTTTGGAGCTAAAACTGGCAGAACTGGCTGATAGATTGAGTGTGGGGAGAAGCAGCTGGGGGGGATTGAGGGTGACTATTAGGTCTTGGTGGTCGCACTTAACGGGGAGCATGGGGAGGGTAGGAACCAAGGAATCCGGTGCCTGCTGGCGCCGTGTGGCGATACCGCGCAGGCAGTTGGATGTGTGAGTGTGGAGCTCGGGGGCAAGACTGAGCTGCAAATAGAGACGGGGGAGCTGTCAGCGCAGAGCTGGTATTTAAAGTCCTGGCCAGTGACAGACAAGAGCAGGGCCAGGACCAAGCTCAGGGCAGTGGAAACTGGGAAGAAGCACAAAAGCTATGAGGTTGGAGGAGAAGCCCAGGGAGGCAGACAGTGAAGGCGGGACTGGCCCACTGAGCCAGCGCTGTGAGAGGTGGAGGAAGACCAGGACAGACAAATGTCCTGTGGTCACCGATGGGTTGTATTAGGTAAATACAAATGTTATTGTTTCGTGCGCTCAGTTGCATGAGGGAAAAACCAAGGCCTATTATATTTGCACATGGCACTGGATAAACCAGACATGCCCTCAGCCCTCACTAAAATTACCTGGGGGCAGGAAGGGTGATTTTTCCAAATGCCTCCTCCCCTGAAGAGCATCATGGGTGCGCCTCCAGGTCAGCAGTTCCTCACATTTCTGCAGCCATGACACTGCGTGTCGTTTGGTTCAGCTTGACTCCCAGAGCTCCAGATGCCACGGTCTCTGAGCACGTGAGCTCCTTTTGTGTGCAAAGCACGCTGCAGGGCCCAGCGGTGCACAGACAGGAGCTCGGCCTCGCCTCTGTGCTGAGGGGTCACTGAGACAAGTAAATGACTCTGAATTGCCTTTTTGGAGACAGCTTCATGAAACGCCCTTTGAGATAACATTTACAAATAGCTGTCAGATGGCAACCAGGGGCTGGTAGGGGTTTGAGGTGTGCCCACAGATGACAGGAGTCCGGGGGCCAGCCTGGCCCTCGCTGGGGCCCTGGCGCTGGACGCGCCTGCCTTTGGGATGCCTGTTTCCCAAGAAAGCGGTGAGGGCCTCGCCTTAGCTAGTTGCTCCAGCTTTACAAGCCCTCCCTTTCTTAAACAGCCAAGGCAATTTTCTGCTTCTCTGGTTCAATTTAATTTATCTTTTTAAAAGCAATTACAACAGTCCCTCCTCATCCACAGGGGAGACATTCCAAGACCCCCAGTGGTTGGATGCCTGAAACCGCAGATAACATCAGACCCTATAAATACTATGTCTTTTCCTGTACGTACAGTTACGGCTTCTCTTTGGCGTGTCTGCATTGCCAGCATCACTGCTCATGCTGTAAGTAACAGGGTCCTTGAACACAAGCCCTGTGGTATCTCGACAGTCAATTTGAGAACCCAGATGGCTACCAAGTGACAGATGGGCGGGGCGTTTATACAGGCACAGTATTTTGTTGCATCTCAGAGGTGTTTCATTTTTCCCGAATGGAAGCCCAGACTCTCCCCTAAGCAAATGATTGCAGCTCACTTTATTGGGGTACTTGCCTTACAGTGGTGGTCTGGAACCGACCCCACCGTAACTCAGAGGTATGTCTGTACATCACAGATGAGCTGGGCAAGGGGCTGGTTCATGTCCAGAGTGGGATGGAGAGAGAGCGCGAGATTCCATCACGCTACTCAGAGTGGCACGCAATTTAAAACTTGCGAATTCTGTATTTCTGGAATTCTCCATTTAATCTGGGGAGCCTTTGTTGACTGAGGGTAACTGACATCATGGGCTACTGTAGCAGTGTCCCTTTAGAGCTACTTCATGCCCTGCTAACTGCCTTAGTTCAAGCGTTAAAACTTCTCTCTATTTATTTAGGCAGCTACAGTAAGATCTAATTACAGTCCAGGTCAAATAAAAATGCATATTTGGGATAGCACGGTCTCTTTAGCTTCCTGAGTATTTAAATTTCTACCAGCAGGGGGAAGTAGGGGGGATCCATTTTTATTTTCAGTCATCTTGAGAAGGGTGTATTTCCAATTCACTGACTATCAGAGGAATTGGAAACTAGCATGGCAAGAGGACTTAAATATGCATGAAGGAAAATTTCCACTACTGATCTGAAAGGCCCATAAGTATCAGAAACACTATGGAGCTTGTATTTTTCCTTTGTAAACCACACTACTTACTTACTTAAGGCTGGTAAGGCAATCTGAACTCACCAACACCCTGACCCAATTACACGGATCTTTTTACCCGGTGTGCAGCGTTGCGGGGGCTCCAGGTGTTAGGAGAAAACAGCTGGCTCTGCTAGTTTCCGGGAGAGAGACCCTTTGACGGAGAGTCATAAAAGTTTAGAGCTCAAGTCATCTTAAAATAGAGTCCCCATAATTTTATAGGCCAATAACCTCATTAATGGCAAAGGCAGGATTTGAAAGCCTATTGTTTTATTATTCCCAGCCCATTGGTCTTTCTTCCAGAGTAGTGGTGCTGCACCTAGCGGCAGGGCACACTGCGATCAATCGTGGGGAAGTCAAAACAAACAAACAAAACCCCAAAATGAAAGCGAAAGCTTCGCTAGAGGTAGGGCTTTACTTGGTCTGGGAAGCAGTCCGGACGCTGGGATTCCACTCCTCTTCCCAGCTCTGGGTAGTGGGAGGAAGGAAAAGGCAGCTGAGTTGCAAGGATCATACCGCGTATTGCAAGGTGTTTACCGATTTTTGCGGGCTGTAAGATGCACCAGACCATAAGATGCACCTAGGTTTTAGAGGAGGAAAATAGGAAAAAAAAATTTTGAAGCAAAAAATGTGGTAAAATATTTAATAACATAAATAACATAGGCAGTCCTCCCCATCCACAGCGAGCCAGGTAAGCTACATTCAAACTATAAGACTCACCCCCATTTGCTCCTAAATTTGGGGAAAAGGTGCATCTTATAGACAGAAAAAACGTGGGTACTCCAATCCGTTTGACCTCACCTATTACTGGGGTAGATTCCCAAGTTAGAAGAGACTCATTGAAATTCAACCTCCAGTCTTCCTTTTCGGTTTACAACGAACACCAGTCTTGTCTTCTTTAAGTAGGAAGAGCCTGGGACAGATTCCTACTTGGCTCCTGGACTGGTGTGTGCGTTTGGTAAACAGAGACTGGTCTGCAGAAGTGCAGAGAGTGTGGAAGCCAAAAGAATCATCTCATCTCCTAGGACCCAATTAGGATTCCTGAATGGCAAAACTCCCGTTAAAGACAAAAAATCACAAGGCACTCCGAGGAGGCACACTTAGAATTGCTCTGGAACTTTCCACTGAAGACCTCAGGGAGGGAGGCTCTGGGCCAGTTTGGCACGAAAAGTTGGGCATCAGTTTGATGCTGAACAATGGGGACAGGAGCGGGGTGACCGCTGAAACCCAGCAGCATGCGTGATGCAGCCCTCGGCCGGCGGACGTGCAGACATGATGGACTGCCTTTGGCAACGCTTCCCTGTTTCTGTTTGGTTTTGTTTTGATGCCAGAGGCCAGCCGAGCTGGAAAACCATCGGCCGTCTAGGCCTAAGACTGAACCAGTGGCTGGCGGGTGCGCAGACCTCTCGCTCAGTTCCGACGCCTTCCTTGCTTCTGTTTGGGGGCTGGAGAGGGTCGAGACTTAGCCAAAAAGGATGATTGAGCCGTGACACCTAAGTAAGCTCCAGCTCACTAACCTTTCCCAACAATCCCCAGGAAACCATTCACCTGATGGAGTTGAAAGTTTCCTCTGTTCAGCTGAGCAGGGAGAAATGAAAAGCAACTCCCTCAACCTGCCCAACTGGTTCTGAGACTTGAAACCTGTCCAGCGCCTTTATATAATGTATAACCCGGATGGCAGCCCCAGCTCCAATCCACCCTTTGTTCCCACAAACACACACCATCGCCCCCAGGTAGATCTGCCTCTCGTTAATAAATCCTGACGATCTCAGCATTGCATATTGTTCTTCAGGATCCATAGGAAGGCAAATCACGTTAAAAGAGGCATTTTTCAGTAACACAGACTAGGGAAGAGTGCCTAAGTGAATGACAGTCATCGAAACAGCCAATTAACTGGTAAATCCCTGCTGTCTGCCGGCAGAACCAGGAGTGAGTGCGGGAGGAGAGAAACCAGCTGCAGCTCAATTACACTCAGCAGCTCAGGTGCCCCAGGAGGGTTCTCACTCTGGTTTATCTGAGCAGATGCGCTTTCACGGAGATGTTAGGGCACCGCCGTACAGAGGCGCGGGCCCTGATGGTTTCCTTCTTTGTCGCTGTTGGTAACTGAGCTAATATATGCACATAAGCAAATGGGGAGGATGGCAGGGGCACCAGCCTCAGAAAACGTGCTTTTCTTGGCACCTGGGTGGAAGGGAAAGGGAGACTGCTGGACCCTGAAGCAAACCAGACCAAAGACCCTGTTCACAGGCATATCCCGGCAGCTGCAGCAACGGGGACTGGGGAATTGGCCCCCACTCGGGAGGCCCTGGGCATCCAACCGATCCTTCCAACTGGTGAGTTTGGAGAACCCGGAGTACCCTGCTGTGGAATGGGCTCCGACAGAAATGACGACGTGATGCGACCCCGGGAGTCGGGCCTTCTGGGCCGGCCCATGAAATCCTTCTCTTTGCCAGTCCTCAGCATGTCTGATCTTTCCCATATTTCTCCGTAGGGAAAGAATTTTCAGCTTCAATTCCTGATCAAAATGTAGCCTTCACCTTAAATCAGTCTGTACCTCCTGGGGATTTGTTCACTGTCCCGAGCAGAGCTTCTGGACGGCAGACACTTGCAGTCTCGTCCTGGACCATCTGGGTCCGAATCGACTGGGCTGCCCGTGCAAAAGACTCCCAGTCCGCAGTCAAAATCTTGGTGCTCAAAACCGGCATCATTTTTTCATTAAAAAATTAGAGAAACGATCATGAACATGTTTAAACATATTCAACAAAGAGAGAGTAATATACTGGACACCATGTACCCATCATTCAGCTTCGATAACTATCAGCATTCCATTGTTCTTGTTTCATTGCAACCCATCTGTACTGCTTTTTGGAGGGGGTGGGTTGGACAATATAAATATTTTTTTAATCCTCACTGAAGGATATGATTTTACTGATTTGAGAGAGGGAGAGAGGGAGGGAGAGAGAAAAGCATCGATGTGAGGGAGAAACATTGATTGGTTGCCTCTGACATGACCCCCAACTGGGGATCAAACTCACAGCCTAGGTACATGCCCTGACTGGGAATCAAACTGGCAACCTTTTGGGGTTTAGGACGATGCTCCAATCAACTGAGCCACCTGGCCAGGGCTAAATATCAGCTTTTAAAATACACTGTATCCATACAAGAGACAAATGAGAGGGAAAATTAAAAACAAATATCTTCAATGAGATTCATACCCATTTTCTATTCATCCAAGTTGTCATCTAAGTTACTCTGAGGGCTTTTTTTGTTTTGTTTTGTTTTGTTCAGAACAGTAAAGCTGCTGAATTTTGCTCTGGAAATTGAGCCAAGAGAGGCAGAATTTGTCTCTTTTTTCCTCTGAGAAATGTGGCGATTATCGTGTTCCATGTGGAAGTGCAATTACTTCCACAACAACCGAAGACTGAGTGGCCACAGGTGTTGGGTTTTGAAACCCATTTGCTTTGTGCACTGTGGTAAGCCCACCATTACAAGCTTTGTTCTCAACGTCACCAAAAACAGGCATCCCTGTAGGTCTCCTGGTTGCCAGAGCGTGTTCAGAGAAGCAGACTTTCCAAACATGACTGAACACCCTCTCCTGGAGGGGCTACCCGTTTCAGAATATCACCTGTATGGCACCTTTATTGTCCCTCGTCCCCAGGCCCGACAAGAGCAGCAGGACAGGATTCTGCTTAAGACGCACAGCCAGGGCTGAATCTCCACCATCAAATGTCACCTCCAACGCACACTTTAATGGCTTCCTCTGGACATGTGAAGACCAGATTGGCTCCTACTTGATCTGTCTGTGTCCTCTGTCTTCCTCCCAGACACCTGTCAGGCACCGCGTCCCCTTTGCCAGCGATCAGAGATGAGCGGTGGAGTCAAGCAGGACTCCGGGAGTCCGGAGCAGGATGGAGTTGTCACCCACTTAGCCAGGGAGAGGGAAGAAGCAGGTTTCGGAAGGAGGGAGTGAGGGCGGTCAGACAGGAGAGGAGTCTCAGCCATATTGTGTTTGAAACATCTCCATGTACCCACGTGGAGACGTCAGGTGAATAGCTGAGCGTGGGACTCTGGAATTCCTGGGAGAGGTCAGGGCTGCGGATAGATGAGTGGTCGTCTCAACCTCTTGGTGGTATTCGCGGCCACGAGTCCAGATCCAGTGACCAAAGGAATTAGGATAAATGGAAGAGAGAGAAGGATGAAGAAGTAAAATCTGTGAAAATATGGTAAGATGTAGAGGAGATGCAAAGGAATAAACAGTATGTTTTACTTACAGTCCGTTTGTTTCACTAGACTAAATAAATAGTCCCAGGTTCTCTAATTTTTTTTTCAGAGAACCATTCACATATTTATTGACTGGTAAAAATAATAAAAAATATTTTTGAGAAAAATTATGCTTTCCACATTTCTCTGTCACCGCAATGACACTCTAAGAAACATCTATGTCGTATGAATCAATATTTTTAAGAAAGAAAAGTATATAAAACTAATTTTTTCCTTTTTAAAAAATTTATTTAAAATAATAAAAAATAAAAAACAGGTCACCTATTTTTCCTACCCCTGCCTACCTTTGGCAACTATCAATTAATTCTTTGTATCTGTGAACTTAAGTTTTTTTTGTATATATATGTTTTTAGATTCCACATATAAGTGAGATCATATGGTCTTTGTCTTTCTCTGTCTGAATTATTTCACTGAGGATAATGCTCTCCAGGTCCATCCATGTTGTTGCCAATGGCGAATTTTTTTTTATGGCTAAATAACAGCCCAATGTATACATGTACCACCAGTTCTGTGTCCGCTCATCCATCAAGGGACACATGCATGGTTCCCACACCTTGGCTATTGTAAACAATGCTGCCGTGAACATAGGGTTGCATGTACCTTTTTGAATTCTTTCCTTTTCCTGCTTTCACTTCTGGGTGGAATTGCTGGATCACATGGTAGTTCTACTTACAATTTTCTGAGAAACCTCCATGCTGTTTTTCATAGTGGCTGCACCAGTTGACAGTCCCACCAACAACACACAAGTGTCCCTTTCCCCACATCCTCGTGAAGACTACACAGGGGACTGCATCAGGCTGAGAAGCTCTGCATGGCAAAGAAACCATCAACAAAATGAAAAAGTGATCTTCTGATCAGGAGTGCATATTTGCCAATCACATATCTGATAAGGGGCTAACATCCAAAATATGTAAAGAGCCATACAACTCAGTAGCAAAAACAAAAACAAAACCCAACTATCCAGTTTAAAAATGAGCGGAAGATTTGAATAGATGTTTTTGCAAAGAAGACATACAGATGGCCAACAGGTGCATGAGAAGATGCTGTACGTTTTTAATCATCGAGAACGAGCAAATCAAAACCACAATGAGCTGTCACCTCACACCTGTTAGAATGTGAGACTATCATTGAAAAGATAAGAAATACCAAGTGTTGATAAGGACATGAAGAAAAGGGACCCCTGAGGACTGTCTGTGGGGATGTTAAGTCATGCAGCCACTGTGGAAAGCGTGTCTCAAACACCAGCATGGCAACCAGCACCAGTAACACTGAGACAGTCTGGGATTTCTTCGTGTGTAAGTCTGTGCTCAGATGCTGTTTTAAAGTCACTTAAAATCATGCTTCAGTTTATGTTTATAGAGTCAAGTTCATATACAGCTAGGTTTAGTTGTTTTAGATGTTTTCAATAAACTTTTTGTTTTAGGACAGTCTTAGACTTACAAAAAAAAAAAACTTCTAGAGATAGTACAGAGAGTTCTCACATACCCCACATCTGGCTTCCATTTTTGTTAATGTCGCGTGTGACTGCGGGGCGTTCGTCACAGTTAATGAGCCCATGTTGGCACGTTTCTAAAGTCCACACTGTATGCAAACTTCTTTGCTCTTTACCTGTTGCCCTGTTTCTGCTCCACAGTCCCTTTCAGGACACCGCCTTCCATTCAACCACCACAGTTTCCCAAACTTCCCTTGGTTCTGATAACCTTGGTAATTTTGGAGAGTGCTAGTCACCCGTTTTGTGGAATGTCCCTCAATCTCCATCTGTCTGGCGTTTTTCTCACACCGTGAGACCGGGACTGTGTTTCGGGGACGGAGACCACAGAGGCAAAGTGTCGCTCTCATCACAGCGTGTCAAGGATACACGCACATGCTGTTGATGTGATTCGTCACTGTCGTCTTTGACCTTGATCACCTGGCTGAGGCCGCCCTTGTCAGGTGTCTCTCCAGCAAAATTATTCTTCCTCCCCCTCTTCCCACGCTGTGCTCCCCGGATGGAAGTCACCGTGCACGGCCCACACTGAACCGGTGGGGAGGTATGCCCCATCTCCTTGAGGTGAATATCTACACAAATTACCTGGAAATCTCTTATATGGGTGATTCGTCTCTTCTCCACGGACTGATTGAGTCAATCATTTTATGCATAGATAGTTATACTTTGGGTTATAATCCAATTCCATTTTGTTTTCTTGCTCACATTGGTCTGTTTGGCCATCAGGAGTGCCTCCCTTGGCCTTTGTGTCCTTTGGATGTGACTCCACAATTTTTGGGGGGCACTTTCGTACTTTCTGGCACTACAAGATTCCCTAGCCTTATCTTGTGCGTGTGCTTCCTGCCCAGGTCCTCGAATCAGACATTTCTCAAAGAGGCCCTGGTTCCTATTGTTGGAGGGTGGCCGTAGAAACCAAGATCTCGGCATGGGGTGCTCCGGTTGCTCTTGGGGTGTCCTCCTACTAGGCCCTCTCGGCGGACAGACCAAGGAGATGATGCTGACCTGCGTATGTGTGCTAGCCTGTGTATGCACACATATCTGCAAGTATTGTACGTGTGGCCAGTTGCTTCTATTCTGTTCAACATAATAGAGCTCATATTAAGCGAAACACGAGTTCGTACTGATGCGGCCAGCTTCGATTCATTCCTGCGTGGGTCCTTCCGGCTCCTCCCGCTCCTCCGTCTTCTCCCAGCAGTCAGAAACCTGGCCCCATCCAGTTACGGGACTGTTTAGTTCCAGTCGTTTGAGTTTGCTTCCACTGTCTTATTCTGCTTTAGTTTTGTTTTGGAATTGTATCAAATACTTAAAACTATATCAAAAGTCAAAACTATAAAGCGAAGTCTGTTCAGGGAAATCTGTCTTTACCCCAGTGTGCTCCCCACTACTACCTCCCCACCCTAGATAACAATTTTATTAGTTTGTTCTTCTCTTGTTTCCTTTTGAGAGAAAAAAGCTGAAATAGAAATAGCCACATTCCTGTCTCTCTGACACAAATGGTAGAGCACCGTACACATGTTTCTTCGCTTTGCTTTGTTCACTTACCAAGAGATGCTGGAGGTGATCCAGGGCCGCTGTGGCGGTCTGTCCTCGCGCCTCCTCTTTTACGTGGGTGTACCGGAGTTATTCAGCCGGGCCTCTAAATGATTGACACTGGGCTCGTCTGCCAGCCCTTTGCGTTTACGAATAGTATTGCAAACAATAGCTTTGAGCGCACGGCATTTCAGATTTTTGCCAGTGTTTCTTTAGGACAGATTCCCAAAAGTGGGATTACTGGGCCAGAAGGAATGCACATGTAATACTGCCAGACACGGCCAAATTCCTTTCTGTGGGAGTTGTATCGTTTTGCGTTCCCACTAGTAATGTAGAGAGATCTTATTTCCCTATAGCCTTGTCATCGGAATATGTTGTCACACTTAAAAATTTTTGTCTGACAGATGATAAATAGTAACCCAGCGAGACTTGGCGTGTCTCTTATTATAATAAGGCCCAGCATCTTTCCATGCATTTCAATGTCATTTGCATTTCTTATTCTGTGTACTGTCTGTGGATGTCTTTCTGTACCAAGGTTGGAGGGCCGCAGCCCTGGTGAGCCCAAGAACAGCATGGAGCCCAGACAGGCTTCATCCTTGAAGCTTAAAGGAGCTTCTCCAGGTGACATGCCCAAAACGGCAATAGAGAAACTATTGTTTGGGGACTTAGAGGATGGGGATTACTGTGAAGGAATAAGGAAGGCTCCACAGAGGAGGAGTTTGAGCTGGGATTTGGAAGCTGCCTGGGCTGGCGTAGGCAGAGGGAGATGGGCGGGGCGGGGGGACACGTCCCACAGAGGTGGAGAGCATGTGCGGAGACGATGCCACACGCTTAGCGGTTAGGACGGCGGGCTCTGGAGTCGGACTGCTTGGGTTCCGATCACAAACCGCCCCCTCCATTGGTCATTTCCAGTTCAGCTGTGCGATGGCTGTCAGAGTAAAGCCGCCCACCTCAGAGTTGCTGTGAGGATTAAATGCTATAATGCTCAGCACTATAAATGTCAAAAAACCCCACTACCTGTTATCACAAGGTACAGAGGACTGCTTGACTGTGGCCAAATGTTCTACGTGGAATTGTGGGAGGTTTCATTGAAAACTGCACATGAGATCAGGTAATCGAGGATGGCAAACTCTATGTGTAGGAGTTGAGATTTACTCTAAAAGGCAAGAGAGAGAGGCCTTGAAGAGAACTCTTCAAGTTCAAGGACAAAGGGACAGCTCCTTTCTTCTGTGTGGAACTGAAGTGTTGCCTAGGGAGGATGCCAAATGCAATCAGAAAGGGACTTGACTTTGAACTTCTACTTTGTCTTAAACAATGGGGCAGGTTCTTCCCTTGCTTGCCCTTGGAGTCTTTTAAAATCATAACCGCAGTTTGAAGGCAATAATTAAGAGCATGCAGGACCATGTCATAGTCAGCTTTTCCAAGTCGCCTCTCCTCCTATTTCCCAGCCAGGTCGTCTGTAGGAAGAGGGCAGGGTGGACTTTCTCTTTCACTCACCTCTCCGCAGCTGGCCTCTCTGTGGTTGAAGGGGGCAGGCGATGACAGCTAAGGGAAGCAGGAATGTTCTTACTTCACCGGTGCTATCCTACTAGGGCTTCCCTGCTTGGGGACCTATTTTATTTTATTTTTTAAAATTTGCTTTTATTTTTTTTCAATTATAGTTCACATTCAGTGTTGTTTCGTGTTAGTTTTGGGTGCACAGCATAGTGGTTAGACAGTCACATACTTTAAAAGTGTTTTGGGGACTGTTGTAAAGCTGACTCTCTCCTGGGCCTTTTTGCAGGTTATTGGGAGGCTTCAGCAAGAAGGTGCCACAGCATTTCCAGTGACTCAGGTGATGCAATTTGCTCTGAATGACACCCTCCTCAGCCCCAGGTTCCCAGAAGCCCT
Organism: Anoura caudifer; assembly: GCA_004027475.1. Lineage (NCBI taxonomy): Eukaryota > Metazoa > Chordata > Mammalia > Chiroptera > Phyllostomidae > Anoura > Anoura caudifer. The sequence continues at coordinate 244,414 of PVKU01000572.1, read as the reverse complement.
CTCTTCACACAGGCCTCCAGGTGGTTCTCTTGGGTTAGGACTTGAAATGGCTCCAAGCCGTTCCCCATCCCCCGGAGGCCCACCTGAGCTCCATGAGAAACACCCTCATGTGCTCTGCCCTCCCACACTCTGCAGGGCAGGCTGCCCGGTGCACCTTGGCCATCAGAACATCCAGCAGGCCCGTCTTTTCCTCTTAGATTTTCCAGGCAGGGGTCAGTCATCCCTAACCCTGGTGTCGCACATCCAGCTCGCCAAATGATCGCCCAAAGTCCCTTTGTCTTGAGCTGAGGTGAAAGGGGCAGCAGCCCTTCCCCCGCCCTTGGAAGGACCCTTGTCCTTCACACAAATCTCTCAATCCTCATTCTCAACTCATATACTAAAGATGTGCACAGAGAATTGAAGGAACTCATTGGCTGCTAACTGCAATGTTTGCAGGGTAGTGTTTTGAAGATATAGAAAATCTGAGACCGGAGACTCTCATTTTAGCATCATATATATGTATGTATATATATACATACACACACACACACACACACACACACACACACACACACACACACACACACATATATATATATATCCTTCTCCAGGGCAGTGTCTGGCCCTGGTGATTAATACCTGGTGTACTAGGCAGGTCGGCCTAGCTGAGGTTTGCGTGATGGGCTGGTATGACATAGAAGGGAGACGAGTTCAAATTTGCAAAAGTGAGAAGAAAATCTGAGTACATCAGGGATGTTTAACTCAGAGAAGAGAAAACTTAGAAGAGGGTGGCAGCTCTCCTCACAGAGGTTAAGATGACGGCAGGAACCGTAGGGAAGACTTAATTCATTTTGTTGAAGAAGAATTAGGATGAATAAGTAAATTTTCAGGGAAACAGATTTGGACTCCATACAAGACTTTTATAATGTCTGTGGCATGACATTGGATCCTGCCTATCCCTGCAGCAAGGGTCCCATTATTGGGGGAGTGTGCAGTTGGATACGTGTTTGATTCTCTCCACCCGCCAGCCTGTCCCACCCCAGACGTCCCCGTCTTGGGAGACAGCATCACTGTCTGCCCCCTGCATGAGCCCAAGCCTAGGCATCACCCTTGACTCCTCCCTTTCCTTCATCCCTGTATCCCACCCTCAATGAGTCCTGTCATTTCCACCTCCAAAACAGTCTTAACGCACATGTGTCTGCCTGCCCTGCCCCCACACCGCCCTCACCCAGTCCAGGCCACCGTCACCTGTCAGCCGGACTCCTGCTACTGCCTCGTCCTTGCTTTCTCTTTCCTAAGCCTCACAGCCCATTCTCCTCACAGGAAGTAGCCAGGGTGATCTTATTTAACAACAACAACAACAAAAGCAAAACAAGTCACATCACTGCCTTACTGAATACCCTCCTATGGCTTCTCCTGGCACTTTGAGTTGAGCTCCAGCTCCTCAGGCTAGCTGGCAAAGCCCCATATGGCCTGGCCATGGCTGCCTCTCCAGACACATCCTTTGTGATACCCCTTTTAGCTCCCTGTGCTTACGCCTACCCAGCCTTTTTTGGTTTCCCAAGTGAGCCAGGGTCATTGCCAAGGGCCTTCCCACCAGATGTCCCCTGCCTGGTCCCCCTGGAGCTCAGCAGGATCCTTTCCTTCTGTGCATCTGGGTCTGAACTGAAATACTCCTTTCTCAGGAGGGACTTCCCCGACCACCCAACTGAAAGGAGAGTCCCTTCCCACCTCCTTCACCGTCACGGTGTTCTGTTTCCACTGTACCAGTCATCACCAGCTGACATGATCACCTCTGTTTACTTATCCACCGTCTAGCTGCCTGACTGCAGCGATGCTGCCAGACAGCGGGCACCTGCCTTCTTTGTCCAGCACTGTAGTCCTGGTATATCTAACAAGGCTCAGTAAATGCTTGTTGAGTGACTGAGTGATTGGACTCTCCAGGCCAGGGACACTAGAAAGGATTCCAGTCACAGGAGGGAGGGGAGGCTAGGCCTCTGAGGTCCCTGCAAAGTCAGTGTCTTAGGCACACGGCTCCGAAGGAATGAAGAAGGAAACACACCTGTGAAGTGCTGCGAGGACAGCGTCTATGAGATACGTCACACGCGGATGGGTAGGGTCGGGTCGCGTAGATGCTGGCTGCGCCTTTGGGAGCATGGTGGACTAGGGCATAGTCGTGCTGATAGAAGCTTGGAAACTGAAAAGAGGTCTTTAAAAATGATGGTAAAATACGTGTAACCGTTAACTTGTCACCATCCTGACCACCATGCAGCGTAGACTTCCGTCACCGCCGTCTGTGCACAGAGCTCTTCCCACTCACGCGCCGGAGATCTGCACCCGCTGGACACCGGCTCCCCACTCTCGCCTCCCCCAGCCCCGGGGCAGCCACCACTCTACCTTCCGTCTCCGAACTGGACTGTCCTAGATACCTCATGTAAATGAAATCATACATCTTTGTCACTTTGTGGCTGGCTTATTGCGCTTAGTATACTGTCCCCCAGGTTCATCCATGTTGTAGCGTGTGTCAGAATCTCCTTCCTTTGCAGGTCAAATAATATTCCAGTCTGTGGATAAACCACTTTTTCGTTATCCGCTCACCCGTTGGAGGGAAGTAACGTGCGTTGCTTCCAGCTTTGGGCCGTTGGGAATAATGCTGCTATGAGCAAATACTTCTTCAAGTCCCTGCTTTCAATTCTTTTTGTTTTTCTCCCCCCCCCCACTGCTCCCCCCACCCCAGAACTGCTTTCAATTCTTTGGTGGCATATACTCAGAAGTGGGATTTGCTGGATCACATGGTAATTCTATTTTTAATTGCTTGAGAAACATGAAAAGCTATTTTTATAAAAAAAATGTTGAGCTTCTTTTTACATGTGATTTTCGGTTGGAAATATGACAACAGACTCTCGGAGAGAAGTTTGGGCTAAAGGTGTGTTTGGGAGTCCTGTGCCGCCCGGAGCTGGGCAGCCCTGTTACCTGGCCCAGCTGAGGGCAGGAAAGTAGACCATCGCCCTGAGGAGGTGGCGAGGCTTGGCACTGAGCCAGAGCTGAGTGTCAGTCAGGGCCCACGATGAGGGGCGGGGAGGAGGAAGGAGAGCTGCGGAGAACACCAAGGTCGTGGTGATCTGAGAGGCAGGGAGAGAGTCACGGGAGGTCAGGGTCCAGCAAGTTGAGAACAACAGTTTTAAGTGAGAGGGGAGGCAAAATAAGATTTTACAGGTTACAGCCACACCCACATGCACACACACACACTCTCTCAGAATAGTGTAAAAATCCTCAGTGATCTTTAAGGGAAATTTTAATAACATGATGGAATAAGATAATATGGCAAGAAGATTAGGCACCGAGCAGGTGTGAAAAGTCCCTTGCATCTAAAGATACAGGTAGAAGGCGGGACACAGGAAAATGACTGCACCAGATGCATCACAAGGCATTTGTGATGTAAAAATTTGAAATCTGTGCATGTTTAAGGTGAGCAGGAAGCAGAGAGGGGTTCAGTGTAGGAGATCCTTCTGGAATGGTAAGAAAGGGTGCAGACTTAGGTAAGGAGGTTACTTTCAGGAAGCAGAAGGGTTTCCCCCAAGAACCGGGCCATCGGTGCTGCTCAAATCCTCTGTTCTTATCTGCATGCATCTTTTTCCTGTTCCTCTTGAAACGTGTTCCAAACCTTCCCTCCTCTCTGCACATCGCTTTCCACAGCCACCCCGCATCCATGGCCCGTGATGTTGCTTCTTACTTCACAATGGAGAATGGTGGCCTTAGACTCTCCCCTGTCACTTACTCCTTCCTCCTTCCACACACACACCCAGCACCGCTCACGGTCCCGGTGGACAGGAGTCCACTTGGGCTCCTGCCACCCCTGCCCCTCCATGTCACCACCTTGGCACTCATGCCCCTGTCACTGTCTTCTGTGAAGGCCACCCAACCCCCTTCAAAAACAACAAGGAGTATGAATGAGTTAATACATTCATAAACTAAAAATAAGGTAAATCTCATCATCTCCATGAAAACAGCCTTTAAAAATATAAATCAGACTGTATAATTTTCCAACCTAAAAACATTCCCATTGCTTCCACCTAGCCCGGAAGCCTGTCTCCCCCGTCACGACCAGTGAATCCCTGTGTAATCTGGCCCCTGGCTACAGCTCTTGTGTCCTTCCCTTCCCACTTGCTGGTGCTGCTCCCGCCACACTAGTCCAGCCTGGTCCAGCCCGAGGGCATCGGCACTCAAAGCCTCCTCTGCTCGGTGTGCTGACACCCGCGCCTTCCCTCCTTCCAGGCCACTGCTCGGATGCACTCTCCCCCAGAGAGGCAGCCATAGCTGCACAGTTTGTGGGGCTCAGTGCACCATGCAAATGCAGGTCAGGGCCCCTTGTTCAAAACGCAGTAAGAAAAGTCTTTTCTTCCCTCTGTGGCCTTTGTTGACCTGGCGTGGGGTGTTTCATTTCCCATTTCGTGTCACGCTCCTTTGGGTACAGTGATCCTCCTGGGCCAACGTCCACAGACCGCCCACCGTGTGCCCACCTGACTCCCTGTGCCTGCGCCCAGGCTCCCACTGGGCAGACGGTGGCCGTAGTTTCTTGGGACCTGGGGGAGTGGGCAGCGAAGGACCCAACGGGGGTGGCAGGAGGTGGGACCACGTGAGAGCTGAGGCTTCAAGCCCACAGCACCTGCTCCATTGTCCCATCAGACTGCACTTCCAAATCACGCCTCCGAAAAGTTGTGGAACATTTTAAGGTGGTAACTGCAGAGGATTATACCCCAAGCAAGGAGTCCCCTCCTGAGTGTGGTGGCTTATGCAACAGCTGTGGTCACACATGCATGAAGCTGGCCCTACAGAGGGACTTTCTTTTTCTTTTAAAAATTATTTTATTGTTGTTCAATTACAGTTGTCTGCATTTCTCCCCCACCACTTTCCTCCACCCCAGCCAAACCTCCCTCCCTCCCTTGCTTCCATACCCCTCCCTTGGTTTTGTCCATGTGTCCTTTATAGTTGTTCCTGAAAACCTTTCCCTGCACTGTCCCCTCCCCGCTCCCCTCTGGGTACTGTCAAATTGTTCTTAATTTCATTGTCTCTGGTTATATTTTGTTTGCTTTTTTCTTTTGTTGATTATGTTCCAGTTAAAGGTGAGATCCTATGGTATTTCTCCCTCACCACCTGGCTTATTTCACTTAGCATAATGCTCTCCAGTTCCATCCCTGCTGTTGCAAAGGGTAGGAGCTCCTTCTTTCTCTCTGCTGTGTACTATTCCATCGTGTAAATGTACCATAGCTTTTTGATCCACTCATTTACTGATGGGCACCTAGGTTGCTTCCAGCACTTGAGGGGACTTTCTTGACCACTATAACCTGATAGGTCCTCTTTATCCTCAATCCCAGCTTTCTCCATTTCCCAAGTCCACTTTATTTTCTCATAGCACTTATAACTCCCACGAGTCATAAGAGTTTATCTGTCGCTCCCACTGGAATGCAAGCTCCATGAGGACAAGAACCTTGTCTGCCAGGAGTGCAGTAGATGCTCATGAAGCAGCTGTTGAAGGAACGAATGAAATGCTCACAGAATCAGCTCACCCATTTGGTCTTTCAGTCGCATGTTCTGTTACCTCGTAAGACCATCGTGCTTAAAAATAATAATAATAAAATAAAAATAAAAGAAAAAAACCATTCACCATGGCATATTTTTCTACAGTTGAGCTCAAGGAGGAGAATTTTTAAATGTCTCAGATCCAAAATATGTTGCATTTTTGCCAACTCCTCATTTTCATCTTTCAAAAGATGAAAAACTGATGCACTTATCTGAGGCAGGAAATAGCAACAAGGAGATCATATCACCTTCCATTTGCTGAGCAACCTTCCGTCTCCTTTGCATCCTCACCTCTGGAGTCTATGCTGACAGGAGGAACCTCGAGGGACTCTGGTTTTGGTCTTGGAAGTCTGCCTCTAATTACTCTTTGTGTCGAATGGTTCCAAAGCTGGAACGTCACGGTTTGGAGGGACACAGAGCATGGCCTGAGGTGATGGGTTTGAACGCAGAGCACAGCCGGCTGTGCCTGGAAGCAGTGAAAGGCGGGTCGTCAGGGTGGAGCCCTTGTGAATGGGATTAGCATCCTTACAAAGGAGACCCTGGAGAGCTCCCCTCAGCCAGGGGAGGATAGGACAAGAAGAGGAACAACTATGAGCCAGGAAGCTGGCTCTCACGGGGCACCAACCAGCCAGCACCTGGATCTCAGACTGCCAGCCTCCAGAAGCAGGAGAAATGTATTTCCATCATTTGTAAGCCACCCAATCTAGGGAAGTTTTGTTGAGCAGCCTGAACGGACTAAGACGCAGAAGACTGTCTTACTCATCATTGTGGCCCCAGCGCCCAACCTGCTGCCTGACAGAGAGCAGGTACTCAGTGAGCCTTTGGTGATTAAACTTGGACCCCCTAGTGTCTGCAGTGGTGCTTGATAGGAATTCTGCAGGTGTTTGTTGAATTACATTGGGAAATATTTTCTCTCTCGCCAATTATGATTTCCTTTCTCAAATGTTGGACCGCTTGGATAAGTAAGCCATTTCCAGAAGAATGGTCTTTTAAACCAGGAGGGGGTAATAAAGGGCCTGTCCTGGGAAACACTCCCAGAGCTCAAGATGAGGCCACTTATCTTATTCCTGTCACAGACCGGCCTTTCTCTGCTTCCAGGCACAGCCGGCTGTGCTCTGCGTTCAAACCCATCACCTCGGGCCACGCTCTGTGTCCCTCCAAACCGTGACGTTCCAGGTTCGGAACCATTCGACACGAAGAGTAATTAGAGGCAGGCTTCCGAGACCAAAACCGGGGTCCCTCGCGGTTCCTCCTGTCAGCATAGACTCCAGAGGTGAGGATGCAAAGGAGATGGGAGGTTGCAAAGTGTATTGTGAGGGAGGGGACACCCTTCCTTGTCACGGCCGCCGGGGTCTTCCTCTCCGTCACGGGCAGAATCAGCGGTGATGAACGGCGAAGGCAGAAGCACGTGCTGTCCTGGCTCTCGTGCCCAGGCCTCGTGGTGAGCGCCAGCGGGAGATTTACCTTGGCGTGGCAGTGGTCATTTCCGAGGCTCCTTTATGTTCTACTCTATTGGTTCTCTATTTAGTGATACGGCCCTGATAAATAATGTTGTCAACACGATTCCAGACAGAGGTCAGTGCTTTTCTGAAGTGTTGTGTAATTGGGCTTTTGTTTTGTTTTGTTTTGTTTTTCTCTAAAAGAATAAGCTAAGTGAATGCTGTCCACTAGTCACGAGGGATCCACCAGTCAGACCAAGTGCTGCAGAGATTGCTGTCACCATTGTTCCTGGGGTTCAGTCGCTGCCACCCTGCCTTTCCTCATCTTCACCTTTGCCGCACCTTCCCTACTGTGACATTAATCACAGTGTGCCTCGCCAAGTGGCTTTGTAGAGAAACCGCGCTCTGTGAAATGTAATTTATGGCCTTAATACTGTTGGCCACATGGCATCCTTTACATTCATGTGCGTGTGCGTGTGCATGTGTGTGTATGAAATCACTCATTTTCATGTGGGTTTCCATTTTATCTAGGCGAAATGAATTACTCTCCTCATTAGATGCAATTATGTTCTGTTTTTTCCCTAGACATATAACCAAATTTCCTGCCCTCGAAAAGGCTCATTTAACAGTTTCCTTCTGATTCAATATTCAGATAATGGAGCTGCCCAGAAAGGCTCAAGGACCTTGGACATGGTGGTTGGTGATGAGGGAGATTGAACCTGAGCTCAAATCATCCTATTATGAGCAATGAACACCAGTAAACATCATTAGCCTTGTTTTGGCTACCCCTGGAGAGGACAGCAGGGTCAGATGACAGTAAGAAGATAGCGGTAATATAATTTTGTTTGGGATAGATCTGAACTGAAAAGCATTTTGTAAAAGCACAGGCATCAAGCTATACGTAGGAATCAAGTCCAGGTTTAAAGAACTCTCCCACCCCTTGTGCCAGACGCAGGCGATAGTTCGTCTTTGAAGACTCAGCCTGGGCCCCATTTACCCGTGCAAAGCACAGCCAGTTCTTCTGCTGTGATACGTTCTATATGAGCACTTACCACCTAGAAATGTTTCTGTTTTCTTTTATAGCCTCTCTGCTCCTCCTGGCCTTAGAGCTCTGGCTTTGGCCTACGGTGCCTGGTGCTCGGGTAGAAGTGACGTGATTATTGATGAGCATGTAAGTACCTTGGAAGGGTTTCCTTGGAGAGTTGGACTTCTTTTTTACTTTTTCCTGATTAAAAAAAGGTTTATGATGGAGAATTTGGAAAGTACACAAAATAGACTATTATAATGTACACCAATTTGCACATCCACCTGTGTCTAAGCCTAAGAATTCATTAAAAAAAAAACCAACACAATACCATCACTACCTCTAACAAAAACCTCTCTGTAATTCCTTAGTGGCATCAGCTACCCAGCCAATGGTCACAATTGTAGTAACTTACAAAAGTCATGTGTTTTATAGTTTGAATCAGGATCCACACATTGCAGTTGGTTGATATGTCTCTTGATCTCGCTTAAATTGATAGGTTCCTGTCTATTTCCCTTTTTTTAACTCTCACTTTTGAGATGATTGTGACTCACACGCAGTTGTAAAAAGCAATACAGAGATCCCTATACCCTAAACCAGTTTCTCCCAGCGTTCATATCTTGCACAATTGTAAATATCACCAGCAGGAAATTGACAGGCACACAATCACTCCATCAACCTTACTTGGATTGCACCAGTTTTATGCACACTCTTTTGTGTGTGTGAATGTCCGTGTGTGTTGGGTCCCGTGCGTTTTTATCCGTGTGGGTTTGTGTGACCACCACTGCAGTCACGGTACCGGAGGGTTCCATCCCAGAGATTATGGGGGCCACCCTGTCCCGGGCGTGGCCACCTCCCTCCCGTCTCCTCTCCCTGGTCTCTGGCAACTACTCATTTTCCTGCCTCGGCGACATTTCAAGAATGCCCTATAAATGGAATGAGACAATAGGCAACCTTTTGAGACTGGCTTGTTCCCACTCAGCGTGATTCCCTTGAGATACGTCACTGGGTCGTGTGTGTCCGCAGTGGGTTCTTTCTGTTGCGGAGTAGCAGTCCGTGGAACGGACGCACTGCCTTTTGTACAACCACTCACACACCGCAGGACCTCAGGGTGACGTCCAGTTTTTGTCAGTTACCAACAAGGCTCCCAACAGGGCTCTGGTGAACACTTTCGTGTAGGTTTCCGTGTGGTTACCACTTCTCTAGCATAAATGCTCGTGAGTGCGGTCAGTTGCTGGGTTGTTGGGTAAGCACATGTTTGGTAAGAAGCTTCCATGCGCTTTTGCAAGCGGGTGCATCGCTGTCCACTCCCGGAGGTGACGTGCGAGCAGCCCCGTTCTCCGCATCCTCCCCTGCATCCGGTGTTACAGGCGTGGTTTTGTTCTTGCCATCGCTGTTTTAATAGTTGTGTAGTGGTGCCTCATAGCTCTTTTAAAATTTTTAATCTTAGTATGAAAGCTCATTTTTGTCCTAGTATAAGAGCTTATTATGCAAAAAATAGGAAATATTGAGTTTAATTACAAGATGATAGAAGGTAATATAAAAATCACCCATAATCCCTCAGCCCTGAGGTAGTTAGGGCTAACATTGGTGTATATCCTTCCGGGTATTTCTGTTAATAAGTATTTCTCTGTCTAGCTCTCTGCGTTTTGCAAACCTGGAAACACATGACATATAATTTTGTGTCTTTTTCATAATGTTACATGAGAAAAAATTTTTTATGTCTCCTATGAAATATTATTTGAAAACATGTTTTTAATGACTATATGATATTTTAACATATGGAGATAATTTTAAACTATTCTTTTATTTTGGGGCACTTGTGTTATTTTCGAGTGTTTGATATTATAAATATTGCTTTGAATGTCAGCCTTATATATGGAGTTTCTAGTTTCTTTGTACCAGATGCCTAGAACTGAGATTACTAGGACAAAGTACACAAAACACTTCCAAGGATCTTAGGATGGACATACACGTATTCAAAGTGCTTTCCAGGAAGGTCGTATTTCATACTCAGCAGGGTGCCTGGCTCACTAAGCCCTTCAACAACAACTGAAAATTACATTTTTGTCTTTGCCAAGTGGACAGAGGAAAAAAAAATCTCATTGTTTCAATTTGTATCCCTTTGATAATGTTAGGTTGAAATACCTTCATAAATTTCATTGGCTATTTGTATTTTATTTCTATTTAAAAAATTATTTGTTTTTATTGTGGACACTATTGCAACCGTCCTATTCCCCACCCCTTTGCCTCCCTTCCCCCAGTCCCCACCCCCCTCTGCTCTGGCTGTCAGCATGCTGTGTCTACCGGTTATGCAAACATGTTCTTTGGCTCATCCTTTCACCTTCTTTCATCCTGTTTGTATTTTTAAAAAATATTTTATTTTATATTTATTTTTAGAGATGGGGGAAGTGAGGGAGAAAGAGAAGAGAAGGAGAGAAACATCAATGTGTGGTTGCCTCCCACATGGCCCCCACTGGGGACCTGGTCTACAACCCAGGCATGTGCCCTGACTGGGAATCGAACCAGCGACTCTTTGGTTCACAGGCCCGCACTCAATCCACTGAGCTACACCAGCCAGGGCTGTATTTTTAATTACTTGTCAATGTTTGTCCTTTGCCTATATTTCTATCATGTTCATATTTTTCTTGTTATTTGACAAACATCTTTATATGTTGTGCATAGTAATCATTTCTTTCTGTATTTGTTGAAAATATTTTTGTTAGTTCCCTTTTATTTTGGCTGTGGGATTTTTTTGGTTCTTTTCTTCATTCTATAAACACATATTGAATATATTTTGTATGCCAAAGAGCGTACTAGTAATGGATTTTTTTAAAATTGAATACCAGATTTTATATCCTCAAGGAATTCAGAGCTTAGTGAGAATCGTACCTATGTAAAAATATGTTTGTACTGTGCCAATTTGATGAGGCTGTAGTTGAGGAAGGTACACCTCCCTAAGAAGGCAGAGTGCCTTCTTAGGGAGGTGACATTTGTGAGGCCTGAAGGGACAAGTCAAAGCTGGATGGGTGCAGAGGTGGGAGAGGGACCCCAGGCAGGAGCAGTGGGTGCAGGAAGAGGCACAGTCGTGAAGGTGCACAGGGTTTGCCGAGCAGCATGTTGGGACGGCATCGCTGGAGCACAGATCGGGGGTGAGATCATGAATGCTCATCTTGTTTCTGAAAATGTAGAAACTAAAGAAGTTGGAGCGACACACTGATTCTGCATCAAGGATGTAGTCCGTCTATGTTTTTTTTGTCTATGGTGGGACAATTACCAGGGAGATACTACCCAAAGAGCAACTCGCTCTTGAACTTGCCCCACACCCCACTTTGGCCAAGGAGGACCAAGGCTGAGGAAGCCCCACCAGATTACGCTGACATCATGGCACCAGGCTCTGCTGCCCAGCCTTCTGTTTCCCTCCAGGGTAAAGGACTTGGGACCGGCTGGAAGATGGATAATGGGAAGGCCAGGTGAAATCTGGCCAAGGGCTTCATCTCCACTCTTGTCCCTCCTCTTGAACATGCATCTCATTTAACTCAGGCTGAGGAATCCAAGAAGCTGCCGAACTTCAGCAACGCTATGAGTGGCAGGCATGCTTTTTCCTTGGTGACAGCCAACGGCGTAGGAGCTGAGCCGTCTCCGTCCTCACTCCACAGGGAAGCCTTCCAGAGACTGTAGGGATCTGAGGTTGTGGGGCATCCTACAACCCTCCTTGCTTGTTGGTTCTCTCCTTCCTGCCTGTCTGTGTAACTCGAACAGACAGCAGGGTACCAAGGATGCCAGGACTCCCGCGTCCCTCTAGAATTCATTTCAAGCTGCAGCAGACTCACAATCAGCAAAGTTGCTGTATGGCCAAACACTGACGGTGTATCCAAGTATCAAATGTACACAGTTCTGTCTCCGTCATTTCCTCTTTGTCCTCTGTCCCCAAAGATGGCAGTGCTGACAGCATTCATAACGTACCTGCAGGGCTAGGAGAGGGGAGGGCAGAACAGTCATTCCAAGCTCACTTCACTTGTGCAACTCTGAACAGGACAGGTGTCAGAACCTGCTGTCCCTCCCTGACACTTGTCCCTTCTGTCCTTCTATGACCTCCGGGACTCGCCCGATGCACTGTCCCTGGTTTGAAGTTTAATTTTGTTGTTGTTGAATTCTGAAGGTGTTCACTTCACACTTTTCAGACATCCAGAGCTGTAACTGTACATCCGAGTGACATTTTTCTACAGCCATGGTCACACACAGATGGATTGGCTGTGGACTGGGCAGGGCCAAGAGATATCTGTCTGCCTGCTGAATGATTCTGACATACCGTGTGCGTACATTTCCTGGGAGCCTGGAGCTCGGTACCCCCCTCAGTGAAGAGGGCCGGAGGACAAGATCCCAATCTCTAAACTTCCCCCAACTCGGACCATCCCAGATACCTGTGGCTCTCAGTGAGGGCTGGCAGCTGGGATTTGCTGGGAACACAAGGCCACCTCGCGAAAGCTCCCCAGCACCAAGAAGGCCTCTGTCATTCGGACAACAGACAGACTAAAACGCGCGTGCGCGGCAGTCTCAGGCCTCTCCCCTGTACAGGGAGTTATTGGAGAGCTTCCCCTCCCAGGAATTTAATATCAGATGTCAGTTGCAGAACAGTGGAGTGGAAAGACAGCTGCATTGAGATCTGGGACTTAAAAAATAATCTAGGCTCTTTTTTTTCCCCTTTAACTTGAGTTTCCCCCTGAAATAACCTTGGCAGAAAACAGAGTCTCTTTCCCTGGAACGGTGTTTCATCGCCGAAATGCCGGCTCAGGATCCTCCCACAAAAACTCGGAAAGCAAGCAGAGTGACCCCGCAGTGCTGAGCTAAAGACGCTGATCCAACACATTGGCCTTTCAGAAGCTCCTGGGAGGGACAGCCTGGGCTGCAGGAAGAAGGGAAAGAGGGTGAAAATCATTGTAAAAAGTCAGACATTTTCAGGTTCTCCTCACCACATCCCAGGAGGAGGGAATGGTCCCCGTTTCACGGAGGAAGCGACCTGGGGTCCTGGAAGTAAAGTCACTGGTCAGCTCCATGCAGCTAGAACATGCTGATCAGCTGGGGCGAGGCCCAAATGACAGCACTGTCCTTTCCCATCCTCTCCACTCTGTGACAACACCACGCTCCACACTCTGACTCGGGAAAAGCTGTTTGACGCGCATGGCTGGCAAGGCTCACCTCCGGGTGGGGCGAGTGGAACCCACTCTGGACACTTGTATCCATTTTTACTGTTCTTTAGAGTTCCTGATTTTCCTATACTGGTGGAGACAAACGATTTCCTCTCTCTTCCTCCCAACAAAAGTCTGAAAAACCCTAGAAGAGCGTCCCGTAGTTTTTCTCCCCCACCCTGCAATATCTGAGCAACGTCAGGGAAAGTCAGCTGCCAAAACTAAACCACCTTCATGTGCCCCAAACTATTTTTGGACAATGATTTGTTAAATCTTGACGTCAACCCATCCTTCTTAAAAGAGGACTCACCCGTGGATATTTCATAATCTTCTTTTCATCTTCCAAGCACCTTACCAATATTAACTAATTAAACCTCAGCAATGCCCTCGATGAACTCCTTTTTATAGATGTGGGGAAAGAGTCTGGGAAATAAGTTTAAAAATGCCCTTGGCCATGATGGAATCAGCATTCCAAGGGAGGAATGGAATTTGAAATTTCCTGTCTGTACCTTTCATAAAACCAACAGACCGGCCTCCTACCTTGATGCCTTGGTGGAAGGATATGATTTGGGGGCCTGGTTGCTCACAGTCCTTTAATAACAGACCTTCTCAGATGTGCCTTTCATTTCTCCAGCACCAGCCATTCTGCATGGCATCACATCACAACTTTATTCAGCTCTTAAGTCACAGTTATTAGAAAAAGTGAGCAGAATGCCCACTTCTTATAGTTCCACTCAGCTTGCTGGCATCTATCTCCCCCTTGGAGTCTATTCTTAGACAAACCATCCTTTCAGGAGTCCAAGGTAGGCCAGCCCCACCCGCCAATGTCCCCGAAGATTGCTTCTTTCCATATGTCCAGACTGAAAGCTCAGCAGTAATACGGAGACAGAAAGGGGTCAGCAGTAACCCTTCTCACAGCTGCCAGGCAGAACCTCATTGTCAATTTCCTCTTCAACACAATTTCCCCTCTTTGTAATGTTGGGGGAATCGCCTGAAATGTGAGATTTCTGGACAGCTCTTTCAGCCAGGTGGGATTCTTCCTGACAGGTATCAGACTGTTATGAGTATTCTGTGCTCTAAATTAATGGAGAGAGCCTGTCTCTGAATGCATACCGGAGCCTCGGAAGGCTGGCGGGGGGTGAGGTGGGCACTGAAGTACCTAAGCTGAACAAACACTTGGCAGAGGCTAACCCTAAAGGACTCCTCCTCTAAGAATTTACCTCCTTCACTGGGCTTGGTAGCTTTGGTCTATTTCCAGTACATTTTCATTGTAGCAATAAGAACCTCACATCAGACCCAGTCCTGGAATTTGGTGGTACTTGAAGCTTACATGGCCCCTTCTCTCCACCCCTGCCCGCTTCCCCCCATTAAATCAGAGTTTGCAGGGTCAGTGGAAGAGCACAGAATTTGGTATGGAGAGCTGGATTGGAGTTTTGGCTCGGCTAGTTGTGTGGTTAATTAACCTTGCTGAGCTATGGTTCCCTCACTCACAAATGGGATAATAATAATATTTAACTTACAGAATCATTGGAAAAATAAAATGCAAATAATTCTCTGCACTCTAAAACATTTATATAGGTTTTAGTTATTAACAACAATAGGTAATGTTTATTGAGCTCTTAGTATGTGCCAGACGCTGAGTGTGAGCAGTGCTTCCAAGCACCTCATCTCGTTGGACCCCCAACGGCCCCACGAGATCAGTGCTACGATGACATTTATCTTACAGAGGAGAAAACTGAGCACTGAAATGACCTGGGATTCACGGCCGGGCCGGCCGGGCCTGTGCTCTGGACTACCACGCAGCATTGTCTTCCACCCCAGGTGCTGCTGAGCTTTGCTTCTCAGACACCCTGCATCCTCCCAAATGTAGCCCGTCTCAGACAAAGTTCGCTCTTCTCTCCAGAATCACAGTCTTCCCACCGACTCTCCTGTTTGTCACTGGTACCACTTTTTTCTCCCTGGGTCACCTGTGCCTCTTCCTTTCTGACTGAGGGGTCACCCTGCCTGTTCGGTCCCATCTTCTAGGCCCTGCTCTACCCTTTCCTCCTAATTCCTGTTGTCCCTGTCATGCACAAGGCCTCGTCCCCTCAGACCTGGGTTGTGTGAGAGCATCTTAACTTGTTTCTCTAACGTCAGTCCATCCTGCACCCAACTGCTAATTAACCCTAAAGTACCATTTTCTTTTTTTAAAAAAGATTTTTATTTATTTATTTTTAGAGAGAGGGGAAGGGAAGGAGAAAGAGAGGAAGAGAAACATCAATATGTAATTGCCCCTTGAGCACCCCCCTTTGGGGACCTGGCCTGCAACCCAGGCATGTGCCCCAACTGGGAATCAAACCAGCAACCCTTTGGTTCGCAGGCCTGCGCTTAATCCACTGAACCACATCAGCCAGGGCTAAAGTATCATTTTCAACGGTTGCTCTCTCCATCAGACCTTTCAGTTGCCCACAGGAGAGGGTCCGTGCTGTCGTGCTATCGAGCCTGATATTCAAGGCCTGGTCCCACTTCCCCCAGCCCTGAGCATGCCCCATGCTTTTATCTTTCTTTTTTTTAATGGAATTTATTGGGGTGACATCAGTTAATAAAATTATGTAGGCTTCAGTTACACAATTCTATAACACATCAGCTGTGCACTGCGTTGTGTGCTCACCACCCCAAGTCAAGTCTCCTTCCGTCACCATTTGCCGCCCCCCACCCCCCGGTGATGCTCATACTGTCTCTATGTGGTTGTTGGTGGTGGTTTGGGGGTTTTTTTGGTTTGTGATTTGCTTAATCCCTTCACTTTTTCACCTAGCCCTGCGACCCCCTCCCTTCTGACAGCTCTGGCTCCTTTTCCATTTGCTCATTGGTTTATTGTGTTCATTGGAGTCCACGTGCAAGTGAAACCACGTGGCGTGGGTCTCTCTCTGCCCCGGGCTTTCTTGCCTCTGCCCTGGAGCTCATGACCTTTCTCTTTCCCTGTCTGTCCTTCCTCTTCCCCTTGTGTGACGACCATCCGAGATCTGAACCAAACCTTACTCTGACTTCCCGCTCCTGAGTAATATGTCTCTCCTCCCAGATCTGTGACCCAGCCTGTTTGTTAGCACATGCTGCTAGTTAATTTTTCACAACCAATGTGGATATCTCGTCGCATCTTTCTGATGGGAGTGGGTGGATAGAAAACATGCTCGGTAGTCTCTGTCTCCCACACGGTGCCAAGTGAATAGCCGCCGTCAGCCAAGTGCGTGCTGCGTATTGGGACTATCAAGAGGCACCAGACACATTGAGGAGCGCACGGGGAATAGTGTTGATCGACATACAAACAAACCACCGCAGCTGGGGAGGGAACGAGCTGGGGTAAAGCGATGCCTCAAGGGGTCTGGGACTCAGAGAAGAGCACTGCAGCTCCCTGGAGAAGTTGGGGCAGCCTCGAGTGCCCCTTGAACCGACTCTTGGAGGATGGGTAGGAAATGGAAGCTGTCTTAGCCGAGAAGGGCTTTTGAGGAGCAGACAACATCCTGTGCAAAGGCCCAGAGGCATCCACTGTACTTGTGAGGACAGGTGAGGTGAGAGAGCGTATGTAGGAAAGAGCCCCAAGGGAGGAGGCTGGAAAAGTAGGACCTCATCACATCAAAGGTGAGAATGGACCCTACAAGATAGGTGGGGGGCCCTGGGAGGCTCGGGGGCAAGAAATGTGACATGGCGAGGTGCGTATTTTAGAAAAGTAACTCTGGCGGCAGCATGTGAATAAATTGCAGTTGGAGACACCTGAACGGGGAGGGCAAAGAGGTTCTGAGGGCCTGCGCAAAGGCCAGGGTGAGGAGGACAGAGTGGCCAGTTAACTGGAGGTGCGGTAACGAACTTGGGGGACCCCTGGGTGTGCTGAGTGAGGGACTGAGTGAGGAGCCATGGGGGACTGAGGGTTTCACTCTGAGGGATGAGAGTAAGGGAGAGAACACAGGACTCAGAAGTCGGCCATTGCGGTCGTTCCTGGAGTTTGGGTGGGGGTGGTAAAGGGATTCGAGGAAGCTGTTTTCAGTTAAAGGCACTTGCGGGGCATCAACAAGA
This sequence comes from Anoura caudifer, assembly GCA_004027475.1. NCBI lineage: Eukaryota > Metazoa > Chordata > Mammalia > Chiroptera > Phyllostomidae > Anoura > Anoura caudifer. Next base: position 227,156 of record PVKU01000572.1, on the reverse strand, counting down.
AGTCAAGTAGCAGGTAAATATTTCCAGGGCCTATCTCAGTGCCTGGCACCTGGTACCCAATAAACGTGGAGGCGAGAAATGAAGACCATGCAGAGCAGGCACAAAGCAACACATGAGTGGATTAAGTCCCCATGTAAGACCACGCCCTTCTTGCTAAAGACGAATGATGCAATGTGTGCTGGTGCCCCTAGCAACACGCGGCTGCACGTAAGACACGCTGAGGGTCCTCCAGTGGATGGGAGGGTGGCCTGGCTGGCACTGACACCTGCCTTCTCTGACAGATGTCAGCTGAGGGCCAGCATTCTCGGATGTGACATTGATATATGATCACACGAGCGTTGCGCGTGGCCTGTGAAGTTTCCTTCCAAGACACCGAAATCTATGTATGCTTCGTGTGAATGTTTTCAATGCGCCATGGATGGTTAGTACCTTGGGATTTTTCTCCTACCTAAGCAATATGAAATAATGTATCCTGACAAACTGTAACCCGTTCCAGATGTATAACCCTATTCTGATCCCTTATGAATAGCATTTTCAATTAATCCCAGGAAACTGGGGATGGGGTGGGGAGGATGGAGAGAGGGGATGAGGGAGGGGGAAAAGACGGAGGAGAGAGAGAAATAAAAGCCCAGCGGACAGAGGCTCGAGAGGCAGCCTGATCCACCTAACAGACACAGGCCTCTCGGCCTAAGTCAGCAGCTCTGAGTGATATCTGGGGGCGTGGCACTTTAAATGTTAGTGGATGTGTTTCAGTAACCCAGTGCAAAGCCATTAATTTCCTTGGCATTTTCAGGACTTCACTGAGGTTAAGCATTCCCAGTATGTTCAAGTTAATAGAAAATTTTCAGGACAAGAATGTTTTATGCCTGCAGAACCCTAGTTGAAAACTCAGTGTTTGGCAATATTTATAAAAGATACAGAAACCATTCACACAGGTCCAACAAATGCTATTTAAAAGATAATGGGCCTTTCTCGTTTTAATTGCTTTTTCTACTTCTGGATTCTAACTGCAAGAGCAGTATCATGCTCAAGGGCCCATTTTGACCCTTGATGTAAACGGCATTCGGTGTGATTATATACAATTTATCTTCCACGTGGTGCAGAAAGGAAGAGGTGGAGTGTACTGAGACTATAGGTGGCACTCAGTGAATATTGAATTGATTACAGCGTAGAATTCAGTTTATCTGGAAATACTTGCTTTGCTGCAGACTATTATGAAGCTTCTCCTCCCCCATTCTTCTCCTAAAGTCAGAAAAATAGGCTCCAGATAGCTGTTGTCATCTCGCAGAACTCCCCCATTTTAGGGATGAAAAATCTGATAAGGGACACAGAGTTATTGCTCCCTCAGTTGCAAGTGACAGAAAATCTAATACAAATTGACTTAAGCAAAAATGGGATTTATCGGCTCCTATAAACAAAATGTCCTCAGGGTAAGCAAAGTTTCAGATGTGGCTTAATTCAGAACTCAAGTGAGGGTCCACCTTACGTGGCCACCACTGCACGTGGCAGAAAATGACCCCAACCCTCGGCTTCCAACCAAGCAGAAGGACCTCCCTCAATCCGAGCGGTCTCGCGGCATATCATTGGCTCTGGTGGGGTCACGTGCCCATCCTTCTGGCTCAAACGTGGGTGGGGGGGGCGGGGGGGGGGCGGTGGCTTAACCTGGGTCCCAGGTCTGACCCAGGGAGCCAGTGTGGGAGCCGGCAGTTCCCTCCAAGCACGCGGGCAGTGTGCAGAGGAGGGGAAGCTGCCTCCATGCAGAGTGGAGGTGCAATGTTGTGAGAAGGGACAGTGAGTCCGGGGTAGGGGTGGCCGTGGCGGTGGGGGAGGGACCGTGAGTAGCTTTGCTACCATTTGTCTTGCGGAAATAAACATGTAAAAACAACCTTTGAATCCCACAAGGTAACGTCTTCCCCCACTTCAAGGAGGAGTCCCCAGCATAAAAAATAATAGTTTGTGGTTATTTGAGGAAAGCTAAATGAAACCGAAGTGTCTCCCCTTTTGCGCTTGTTCTCTGTCCTTCCATCCTCCTCGGTCACCACCAGTGTCAACTCCACTCCCCACAGTGGCTTCCTCAGAACACAGATTTATCAGCTACTTCTTTCTGGTGCCTGTGAGGATGGTAACGCAGTCTCAGGCTCCCCGCCCCGAACTGGAAACATTTCGCTCGCATCTCCTTCTCCCCCACTCACAATCCCGGCCATTTGGGCGTTGCCTTAACCTAAGAACGCGACTCCGTCCTGATGCTGCTTCTGAGCTTTGTTGGGGACAATTGCCAAGTACTGACAGTTGCTCATTTTCTGACCTGGCCATCAGGCCAGAGCACAGGGAAGTCGGAGGCTTCGGTATCACCTCTCTGCTCTGCGCATATCAGTGTCTTCCGTCCCTCGTCATTCTGCTGCGTCGCTCAGCCTCTCTTGGCCTTCATTGCCCACGCACTTCCTGACCGTAAATACAGATTATGCAGCCCCAGATTTTCCTGGACCACTTGGTTTCATCCATCTGCCAGAAAATCTGTGCTCTCTCCCCACACTGCTGACAAGGCCTTCATCGCCATGCATGAGCTGTCAGGGGGAAGAAGCGGGGCTCGGACACACGGGCGATGCCACTTCCTCCCCGGAGCACCTGTGTCCTTGCCGACGGCGAGTCTCTCTCCTGCCCTCCGGAGGTTCTCCCTCGGTTCAGAGGAAGTTTCTGTCACCACACTTTTTGGAAAGTCCACAGGCCCCACTTCTGTTCTTATTTATCCAAAATCACCTAAAAGAAATAAATGACGTTTCTTGATTTGCCACAAATGAATCACATTCTTTTGGCTTGTAGTGAAATGCTTTATTCTCTCTTGCCTTTGCCGAAACACAGAGGAGAGGACGGAAATGTCTGTCGCTGCGTTTATACATTTTAATTTGCTCTGTCAGTTATCTGTGGCTGTGACAAACCACCCCAGTGCTCAGTGGTTGGAAACAACCACTTTTTATCTGTTCATTGTTCTGTAGGTCAACAATTAGGGCTGGACTCAGCTGGCCCCTGCTGGTCTGGGCTGGGGCTTGTTTAGCCTGGAGCTATTTATGGGGCTGCAATCCCCTGGCAGCCCAGGTGGGATCTGATAGTTGGAGACTATGTGCATGGGGTTGGCGCTGGCCATTGTCAAGGTCATTATCTCTAGCAGGCTAACTTGGATTTCTTCATATGGTAAAGACTTCCCAGCCACAAGAGAGAGGCAAGCCTAATGTGCAAGCTGGCTTCAGTCACCTAATTGTGTCAGATTTGTTCATGTGCCCTTGGCCAAAGCAAGTCACGTGACTGAGCCCAACATCAGTGTGGGGGTGGGGGGAGGAGCCACCCAAAGGAGTGAGTGCAGGGAGGTGGGATTCACTGAAAGCCATTACTGTAAAAATCTATCATGCAAGTTAAACATCTACACTGTTTCTTTAACTGAAAAATGGGATTTACCTGGGAAGGTGTTAGGGCAAACCTATTACCAGGAAGAAAATCTGTCAGAGATTTACAGACCCAGAGCAGCAACATAAACCCCTTCCATAAGGAGCACTCAGTGCACTGAGGCATCTCCCAGCTGTAAAACCGGGCTGGCCGCTTCCGTGAGCTGAGGCCTGGACGCATGGCCCGGGGCCGCCTGGATATTTAACATACAGCTGCATTTAAGGCCCCCCCCAGGGGACTTCTAGGGGAAGGTGATCGATTGCGTTAGATAAATCAGTTTGGTTTTTGAGCAACTCCGGGAGGTGGGTAGTAGTTTTACGTCCATTTCACAAAAGAGGAAGCTGAGGTGTAGGAAGCTAAGCTCAGCCCAGCTCTCACCGCCGAGACGGAAGTGTTGGGCCTTGAACGCTGTCTGTTGAGCCCCCGCTATGACACGCTGTCGTGCGGTTTATTCCATCATGTGGGACAAACGGGTGGGGGTCTGTGACAGGCATGTTGTCTCTGCCAGGCCCAACAATCCACTCGTAGAGTCCTGCTGTGTGCCATTCCCATTGGGACCGGTGTCCTTCCCCTGGACTTCAAAGCCATACAGGGAGCCGGGGAGCGCTGCGGGAGGGCGAGGGCTTCCAGAGTTCGTACAGAAGAGGAGCTGTGGATGACGGGGCTGACTGCCGCCTAATTGAGCTCTGGGACCCAGTCCCAGTTAAATTGCTCCGGCAGAGAGCACTTGCAGATTGCTGCAACTACTGCTCCGGAGAAGTCAAACCTATTTCTCACTTTTCCCAGCTCTCAGGCGATATCCCTTATGTTTCTCAGCAAAATAGCTGCTGAGCCCAGCATATCTGGCCTGGAGGGTATAAAAAATCCTCTCTTTACGCCGGTGCTCTCCAGAGAGTTAGAGTGACCATCCTCCAACGCATCTTAGTAATGGAATTACTCCAGTGATACCAAAGGTACAGAGGATGATTAGAAGGTAATGAGGAATGAAAAATGCTCTTTGGAATTAAGTCAGTTTCTCCCATAAACATTAAAGAGAAGTCATAGCAACAGAAGTGAATTGAGTCTTTGTACTCCTGTGCTCTGTTCCCAAGTCCCCACCTCCAGCTCCGGGAAACTTGGCTTCCATTCTCCCATCTTTCCTCCAACACATCTTGAGCATGATCCCAATGTTAAATTAAGATTTGACAAAATGAGGCCTCGCAGATTTTTTTTTTCTGTTGCCCAGCCATGTAGTTTTTGGCAAAGAGGAACGAAGAAACAACGGCCCGTGTCAGGCAGGTGTTCCTACACCTGCCTTTGCAGAGGGATGGATGTAGTGGAAGGGAAGAACATGAGCAGCTGATGTTGAAGAAGAAGAAATGTGTTCGACCGTATTCAGTGCAGGCTGATGGCCATAGCATGTAAATTGTATGGGACTAAAACGCCCAAAACGCAGAGCTTTCCAGTGGTGAATGGGTCTAATTTACATCTATTTCTAGAAACTAAAACATTCTGCAACAATAACCGGAAGGTTTACTTGATAATTTGTCGAAAACACAAAATAGGTTAAGGTCTTTTTGTTTTTTTAAGGAAATATCTTGACCAATAAATTATGATTTAGGAAAACATATGCATTACTTTTTTCTAATTCTGCCCTGAAGATTACACGTATCATCTGCTTCAGTTTCCAACATCTCAGTTCACATTTACGTATGTATAATATTTGCTGTTCTCCAAAGTGGGAGACATCCTAGACAAATCAATTATTTAATGAGTTTCAGTGTTCAGATTTGTGCTTACTTGCTTAGAAACAGAATATACTGTTCCAGCAAGGTTGCGGGTTCGATCCCGGGTCAAGGCACATATAAGGATCAACCAATGAGTGCATGAATGAGCGAACCAACAAATCAGTCAGTGCCCCTCTCTCTCTCTGAAAAAAATCAATAAATAAAAATTTAAAAAAGAAACTATAAATTTGGAGGCACATTAAAAACTGAACCATAGCTTCATGCAAATTAATATCCACACGGGCAATGTACAGTCGGATGAAACAGAAAGGATGTAAAGAATGTCTCCAAAGAACACAGGACAGAGAATCTGTTTTACCATGAAGCTGCTTGCTTTGACTCAAGGACATAGTGAAGGTCCATGGCAGGAAGAAGGCCTTGATTCTGATATTAAATTCAGCCTTTAAAGTGCTTCTCAGAAGTGGAAACAAGGAAGAGGGTATCTGGAATGCCACTCCACTAGGATTTGCAAGGAATGCGTACAAAATACTCCCAGAATTTGTAGATGAAACAAACACTATCTTTGGCCTCAAGACACGAACAAACGGCCCAGTACGGTAGATAAACATCTACGTGATCTGAGGCAAAATGCGATGTAAGTTTGCAACTTGATCCAGATGGTGGTTGCGCAACACTGTGAATGTACTAAATGCCACCGAATTGTACACTCTAAACTGCTTAGTATTATGTGAATCTTTACCTCAGTTTTTAAAAAATGCACGGTGAAGAAGCACAAAAGGAGAAAGGAGGAATCCATGCCCCTGGGACTGTTTGCCCATCAGCTCTGGAGGCAAGGAGCCTAATGCTGGGAAGGGAGGGGGCACTTGGGGGCCTGTGATACCTGCGTGAGCGTCTCATCTCTCATGTTTGGCTCGCGGCCATCTGGTATTTTGAAGACTTTGCCATTCTCTGGCCGTTCTGGGTTAGGACACTAGTCCTGGGAAGAGTAGTTTTACTGGAAAGGTATGTGCCTACCTGGCGAGAGCTGGGGCCTGGGGAGGCTCATCTGACAGGCAGTATACTGGAGGGAAGAGCATAGATTTGCAAATCAACGCTACCCCTACTGTGGCTGTGGCCTTAGGCAAGTCAAGTTAATTACTTCTCTGAAATTGTTTCCTCACTACCAAATTGGGGATCATAAAAGCGACCTCACCTGGTTTTGGAAAAGACTGCTACCATCTGCCAGGTGTCTTGCGCAGAGGAGACACCAATAAATGGTAATGCCTCCCTTCCCTTCCCATCTCCCAGCCCCTCACTTGCCCCTCTGCCTTGACTTGAACTTCTTGTCATAGAAGTAATTTCCTGTGATGTAGCAAGGACACTGGCCTGAGTAATGGCCTTCATGTGGTTTCAGTTACGCTGTACTAAAATGAGGACCCTAGAAGGAATTGGGGGTCTGCAGGTCTGGGGCCCTAGGAAGAAAGACCCTCCTTTTCTAGACCTCTTTCCTAAAAATAGCACAGTGAGGGATGTGGGGAGCATTATCATAGAACCCAGGAGTTTAGAATTGGCTCTTAAAGGTCATCGACTCTTACCCTCTCATTTTCTAGATGAGGAGCTGAGGCCCCCGGAGGGAGGGGCAGTCCTATCCTCCAGACCCCCTCACCGCCCCGCTGGTTGCTGTCTGTTGGGGAACACGCTGATGCTCTCCATTTGCCCCTACAGTTCCACGTTCCTCCTGTCCACTCTCCTCCCTGGCCTGGGAGGCTCCCCGATGGATGACATCAGTGGGGTCCCTTCCCCTCTGGTTTCCGGTTGTGTTTGGCTAATGGGAAGGCTCAGAAGTGGCTCAAAGGGCAGAGGGGTGTGAGGTCACCACCGGTCATATGTGAGCCTCTAACAAATGGCCATAGCTTCGGCCGGTGACCCTCTCCGGGACAGCTCTTCTCTGTGGGGCTGATACGTGCTCCCTCCCTCGCCAGTCCATGGCTCAGGTGGGAAAATAGTAGCAGCTCCCAATGTTGCTGCCACTCCTGGGTCCCCTCTTAGTTTCCCTGTACCCTGCCCACACCTTTGTAAATAATCTCACTTTTAAGTTTTCCTCAGGTGTGCAGTTTGAACAGGTTACCTGCAGAGATCCTGAGTAATGTAAGGAGGGGCTCTGCTTTTCTAACTGTATTTTCCTGTGGGAGGACTTCCACCAGGGTGGGTGTCTGCAAGCCAAGCCCAGCCCCCTGCCTCTTTGTGTTCAGCCCAAGAGCTAAGAATGGTTTTCAAAGATTTTTTAAATGGTTGAAAATAAAGCAAGAGTATTTTGTGATACATGAAAATTCAAATTTCAGACTCCATAAAGTTTTTTTTGGAGCACAGCCATATTTCACACTATTGTGGCAGAATTGAGTAGCTGCTACAGTGACCAAATGTCCTGCAAAATGTGAAATATTCACTCTCTGGCCCTTTACAGGAAAAATTCATGGCCTCTGGCCTAGATATCCTTCTTGGCCTTTCCCTTCTGGGTTTACTCCCTCCTGGTTGACAGCTAAATCTCTTGATTGGATGAGCCAATCTATTGAAGGCTGCAAGATTTCATCCCTGTCAGTCAGTCAACTTTGACCAAGAACTGTAAGGCAAACAGAGCTTTAGCCAGAGTACCTAAGGAATTGCAATTCGGAAACACAGATCTGGGTGGAGATCCCAACCGCATTCTAAGGGGGAAAGAAAGGGACAGAGCTTATAAAGATGGAATAAAAAAGGAGCTTCCAAAGGATTATACAAGTTGCTTTGAAAGAGCTGTGATTAATGCTGGCAAGCTGACTTATGCTATGTTATACATGATTAATTGCTAATATCCGTTGCTAGGTGAACATTTTAATTTTTTTAATGGGAAGTTCAGCCACGCAGAGCTGGTCCCAGGAACTGTAGCAGGATGTAGGTGTGGTGGTTTAGCCCAGATCAAAACTCAGTTGCACATGAAGGGTGTGCATTGGCTCAGCTTCCTAGAGGAGTTCTGGCTCCATTAAAAAAAAAAAATGTCTCTTGACAGTATCAACTCCATCTTGCTCTTTTTCTTTTATGCCCCTTTCTTTTCTCCTCTGTCCTAGACCAGAGTGATGGTGCCTACTCTTTAGATCCTGACTTATTCTTGGAAGGGCTGTCCCAAGGCTCAGTTGGGGGAGAGAGAATAGCAGGGTCCAGAGAGTTTGAGAAAGCTCTTCTGACAGCAGATTTAAAGCCACGTTCTCTAATGGGCTCTCTCTGTATGACCCATTATCCATCTCTCCTGAGTTCAGTTGGTTCAGTTATTGACTCCCCGGAACCCCAGCATCTCTCAATCTTAGTCTCTTAATTTCAACCCTCATCACCTCTCACCTGAGTCACGAAAACATCCTCCTAGCTGGCCTCCCTGCCTCCAGCATCACCTCCCTCCTATCCAGAACAGCTGATGCCATCTTTCTAAAATACAAGTCTGACCTTATTTCTTCTTTCCTGTGATGATTGACTTTACACCTCTCTGTACGACACCCCTGGGTAGTGCCTTCCCACACTGAATTTAGGATTGGGCATGTGACTTGCTTTGGCCAAGGGGATAATAATAAACTTGATAAGCAAAGACTTAAAAATCATTTGCATGTTGCCTCCTTTCTTGGACCCCTGCTGGGGCCGCAATAGCTTGCTGAGGGACCTGAGAGACATGTGGAGAAAAGCCAAGTTGCCCAGGCAAAGCCATCCCAGATGAGTCAGGACCCAGCCATCCTGCCAGCTGACCACAAATGCATAGCAGGATCAGCCTAGAGCAGCAAACTCCCCAGCCAACTGGTAAACTTTTGGCGGGGGGGGGGAACAATAAAAAGCTATGCTTTGTTATTCAGCATTAGCTAACTGATACACCCTCCCAAACTCTTCAGTGCCCCTAATTGCTTCTGCAACAAAGCCCAAACTCTTTAACTGAATGCCATACAAGGTTTTTCGTCATCTTCCTGAGCTCCATAACTGTAGGCTAACCAGCCCACTCCTATATGGGCAACTATCACTGTAAAAATTGGCTCCCCAAACCCTTGCTTGCTTCACCAGCTAGATCCTCAGCTTTGTGCCTTGTTCTCTCTTTCCTGGGCAGTTCCTGGCTTCCTCCGCTCCAGCTGCCCTCAAACTGAGTTGCCCCTGGCTTCCCTCTTTGACTATAACTAACACTCACCCTTTAAATCAGTGTTTTCCAAACTTTGACTCATGCATGAGCCGTTGGGTCATGAGATAAGTTTAGAGAGTCACAATTAGCATTTTTAGATGAAATTTTAAAAAAAAGTATAGGATAAAATAGAAAGTACCAGAGCGATTCATATATAATATGAGTAAATTTTCAATGTGTATTTATTGATTTGCTATGTAAAATTTTTTTTCTCTGGGAGAGGTAGTCAAAAAGTATGAAAACATGCTGCTTTAGAGCGTATCTTCTTCTGGCTACTCTGAGTTAATGCTACCCCAGATCTGCCTGGTCCTCACAGCCTGCACCAGGATGGGCTCTTGTGGGTATCTTTTCCTCAGAATTTGCCTATCCTCACCTGACCTCATCAACCTCTTCACCTACTTTGCCCCCACTCCCCGATAAGCCCCCTATTACCCCAAAGTTTCAGCTGCACCTTTGCAATTCGATTTTTCCTCCACCAATAAAAAAACCTTCCTTCCTCATTCATCTGGAAAATTCCTATTTGTTCAGGGTGCTATAAGTATATCCTCCATTATTTAATATTTAATGTGCTCAAATAGCACATTCTCTGGGAGGCCTCTCCATCCACCCTCCTCCGCCTGCCCCCAATTCCATCCCTGCTTACACATAGTCAAAGCTTCTGAGTGCATTGTTTTTGACACTTAACTTCTGTTTCCCGTGTTTCCCCCGAGAGTCATCTGTGCTCTTACCTGCTCCCAGAGCCCCATGCAGGCAGCTGCTATTACCCTCAGCAGTCGCTGGATTATAATTGTTGAATTTGACTGTGTTTCTTCTGCACCAGGTGGGAGCCCCTTGAGGTCAGGGCCTGCACCCCATTTCTCTTCCTGTCACCAGCACCTACAGCAGAGGCTGGCATCCATATGAGTTGGTACTCAACTTGAGCTGAAATTGCCCCCTTTTAATATTTGGGGCCACTTGGTTTCAAAGGGGTAGCCCGGGGAAACAGTTTTCAGAGGGCACATTCCAGGGCTGCAGCCCAACAGAGGAGAAGGCTGAGTCAGCAACCAGGTCCACTTGAGACTCCAACCAGCCATGTTCCCCAGAACTTGAAAAGCAAAGAGAAGCCAAGAAGCCCAAACCCACACAGTGGGAAGAAGCAGGAAGACACCGCACAGCCTTTTCTGGAGGGTTTTGCGTGCAGACACTGGAGACGTACAGAGGAGCACACAGGTCATCAGAGATAGGAAACGTCCCACGAGAGGCCCAGAGACCTCGGGGCTGGGGAGGGATGGGCCGTTTACAGACTGGGAGAGGGAGAGAGAGGGCAAGAGCTGAAACTGAGACTGAGGCAGAGATGGGTGTGCGAGGAGCCCTGACAATCGGGAGAAACGCATTTCTCACGGATTATATAAAAGAACAGAAGTGAGCAGGGAAGTAAACAGGGCTGCGGCGGGGCCAGGGGAATAATTTAGTTCTGCAAAAAATACACTCTGTAGAAAAGGCAAATGAATTCTTTGTTCCTTGCTGCGTTCGCACAGGTACTACTGTGGGACTTTTGCCACATACCTCTTGTCCCAGATACCAGGTTCCCAATAAAGGGCTCTGCTGTGGCCACCGTTAATTAAGTACAGGTACAAGGAATGGTTGCCGAGGACCAAATGGAGAAAGCTAGCACAGGAGGTTTGGAAAAGGTCACCCTAAGTTATACAAGCCATAAGAAGACAATTAGTCCTGGCCAGGTGACTCCATAGGTTGGAGCTTCATCCCGTACACCAGAAGGCTCCGGGTTCCATCTCTGGTCAGAGCACATAGCGGAGTTGCTGGTTCGGTCCTGGGGCAAGTCACATGCAGAGGACAATTGGATTGGTGCTTCTTTCTCACATGGATTTCTTTCCCTCTCTCTTCCCTTTCCTCTCTCTCTAAAAATCAATAAAGGATATCCTCAGGTGAGGATAAAAAAAGAACTAATTTCCCCAGGGGCGGGCGGTGCTTATAACCAATTCCAGGACCTAGCACAGTGCCTGGCACACTCGTAGGAGGGAGTAGCTAGAGAGTCAGTGAATCATCTTATAGCTCTTTCACCCTTTCTAAAGCATCCAAACCATTTTGGTTTGTAAAAATAGCACTTCCAGAAATAGCCAGGGTGTCTTGAAAAGGCTGTACGAACCTGGCAATGAGGGGCAGGGAGTGGAAAGTGGGGGTGGGTGCAGAATTGATAAGCTTCAAGAAGGAGAAAATTTCCATCTCCCTTTCAGGTCATGTAGGTCAATTTCAAGGAGAAAATTTCCTGTATGAGTGTGTGGCACAACCGCTTCACTCAATCAGATTCAAAGGAAAAGGAAGGAGGCCGGTGCAACCCGGAGCCAGGGAGAGTGGAAGTGATTTTGGACTCAGAATGTACAATGAGTTGCATCTGAAAGAACATGAACTCACTGTCAGTTTCTGGCAGCAGAGCCAGCTTCCTGCTTTGTTAATGGCTTGTATCATCAACTCGGGAAATGCGGGGATTTGAACCAGATGATAACTCAATTACTGCAGTGAGAGAAAATGCCCAGATTCCACGAAGGCATCCAGAAACAGCTACCACGGAACGACACTGTCAGGTGTCTTCTGAAGAGCGGGTTGACAAACCTCCTGATGTTAGATCAAGCCCCGCCCACCCCGCTTCCTAGCAACTCTCCACTGGAGCTGGTCACACAGGCCGTGGGGAATACCCCACCGCCTCCGGGCACATTAATACAAATGTGAAAACAGACAGTGGGAGTGACAAAGAGAGGGAAAGGTTCACTCGGTAACCGGTAACCGGAGGTTAGCCAGGCAACCCAGGACCAAAAAGGCGGGAAGGAATGGAACAGTAAGAAGAAATTTGAATGTAGAGAATTGGGCTGCTGAATGAAAAACCTGCATCCTATGTGAGTCATTTGTTGACTGCTGCCTTGAAAGGTGGTCCCTGACACCCCCGGTGAGTCCCTAGGGAAACGCTCTCAAGGAATTCAGGGAGCTGAAGAGAGTATGCAGACACTACAGGACAATAATTTTGGAGGAAGAAAGCAGCTGCAGCGAGAGAAGGCATCTTTAGACTCTGAGTCACGATGTTTGTGCCCTTAACACCCTTTGATGTCTAAAACTATATATGAGTTGTATTACTATATACAGTATATACAGGGGTGGACAAAAGTAGGTTAAATTACCAGCCATCATTACCTAAAAGGTAAATCATAAGTGAGGGTATGAAATAGTAACAATAATAATGAGACAATACAACAGTTAATAAATAATACAGAAGTAAACTGTGTTGCCCGTACTCACAACTGCAAACCTCCTTTTGCCCACCCCTGTGTATACTTGTAGTTGAGTACCCAAGGCACTCTGCAGGCGGTGACTGGCTGCGAACTCTGCTGATGCTTTCCATTTAGTTGGCCACTGAGATTCCTCCCTACAGGCCAAGCCCTTGTCCTCATTATCATGACCAGTCCTGACCTCAGACAGGAGGTATTTGTGGAGCTACGACCCCGCCTTCTGGAACAAACCATCAGGTCGTCCAACTCTACATCCCCTTCTGGTCTTGTGCCCCCATTTGGACAACTAACTTCCTGTATTGTTTAAAATATAGGATTGTGCCCTGTGCCCCATAATTGCTAATAGGTGTCGACCTTGGGAACCCTTTGCCTGAGCTGCCCAGGCACAAAATATTGTACAGCCATCAGTTTTCAAGTCTCGCCCCGAAAACCTCTCTGTAGGACACTGCTGACCTTGTCCTGTCCTGGGGGATTTGTGACCTGTTACTCCACCTTTTCCAGGGCTGAATCTCCCCATTCCATCCCAATGCCAGGCATGGAGTGCAAAGGTTCACGGACCTCAGCAGGAAGGGGCAGGGCCCACAGGGAGGTAGAAGCAAGCAACAGCACCTGTTTCTGGTGAAAAGGGGCCTAGAGAGGAAGCAGGAAATGAGCGTAGAGAGGAAAGCTGGGCAGCCCAATCAGCTTCTAAGACCTTGTTTCAGAAGTTGCAACGAGTGCAGGAGGAGAGAAATACAGGGGGGGGGGTAGATGAGAGGTGGCCATTATTTTTTAAAAAATTTTTAAATATTTTATTTATTTATTTTTAAAGGCAAGGGAAGTGGGAGGAGAAAGAGAAGGGGGAGTAACATTGATGTAAGAGAGAAATATCAATTGGTTGTCTTTCATATGCGCCCCCAACTGGGAACCTGGCCCATAACCAAGGCATGTGCCCTGACCAGGAATCAGAATGATGACCTGTCCCTTTGGGGGACGATGCCCAACCCACTGAGCCACACCAGTCAGGGCAAGGGAGGGAGCCATTCTTTACCGCCAGGCACCAGCACCCTGGGAAGCAGCTGGGCCTCAGGGACAAGCCCTAGTCTGAGTGAAGGAGTCTGGCAAGAGCTGCAGGCTGTCAGTTGCTGAGGCTCTTGACCTGGAACAGGGGCTAAGATCCCAAGCTGCACAGCTGAGCACCAAGGAGCCCTGAAGATCAGGAAATGCCTCAAGGAGAGCAAGGCTACCCAGGCGTTCCCCCACCTCCCACCTTGAGCTTTTCCAGTGGGATCGGTCAGATTTGATTTTCTAAAACACAGCTTCTCTCAGGTCCCTCCCTGCTAGGCTCTTGGTCAAATGCTGCTTCTCACCAGGTATTTGCATATTCACCTGCCCAACCTGGCAGCTGTCACGAATACCCCCAGGGACAGGACAGCATGGGGCCTCCATGGCCAAGGTGGAGAATGTACTACAGAGAGATTTACAGGGCAAGAGTTGAAAATAGATGGTTACATTTTGTGCCCGGGGGGCTGTTGGAGACTCTTAAGGGAAGCAGTTTGACTGTCGTTTTGAGAAGGGATGCCCAATGACAAGGTACCGGTGGAGAGAGGATAATAAAAGCTGGGTCTCGATGAGCTGAAGAGAAAGCAACAAATCCTTCATGTTTCCTGCAGTTATGGGTGGTCAGTGTTTTTTCACACCCTGATTTGTCTGCCCTGATTCATTCCTTTCTTCCACACACGTCTGTTGTGTAGGTGCTACATGCCGGGACCTGTGCAGGACAGAGAGGACAGAGTGGTGAATAGGTAGCTACCTGTGGTTCTGCCTTCCGGCAATGGCAGAGGAACAGAGGGTGCAGTAAGAGGGGAAGTTCAGCATGTCACAGAAGCACAAGCAAGGGACATCTAACCGTGGCTTTGGGACCCCTCAGGTCTCAGCTGCCGTTGTTCTCTCCACTCAGATTGGCTTCTTCCCATTTCTCTGAATGCGTCCTACACATTCTTGGTTTCGGATCTGGGATTACACTGTCACCCAGCCCACTCAGGGTTTACTAATCCTTTAAGGCCCATCTTCCAGGTTGAATTCCTCCTGAAGAGAATTCTAGTGAATTTGCACTTTTGGGTCCTCACCCTATTCCAGGGCTCTAAACATGCAACAATGGTAGACAAAAATATTTTTAAAGAAACTCAAACACAAATGGCTATGCTGAACAACAAAATAAATCCTTTTTATGGACCAAAGTCCAAAGAACAACCCAATGCCATGAGCAAGGTTGAAGCGGTGGGCTGGGAGGTGTGACAGCAGATACAAGCTGTGAAATGTTGGTGTCTGGGTGGTATTGGGGACCCACCATGTCCCGTGAGAGGCAGGGGAGTAAGTCAGTTTCACTGAGTGAAACCAGTACTTTTGTGGACTGTCCACCCATGAAAGAAGGAAGAAAAAAGGATGCAATAGACCCCTGCCTGGAGCAGTGGGGCATATGGAGATGAGTATCTTGGAAAGTGGGAAATAGTGAATTTTACCTTGAAGCGGGAACATAGGTCAAGCAGCCCACTAGGCTGATGACTAGATCTTTTGCATTTCAATAGAACTTCTATGAGAGAGAAAGAGAGAGAGAGAAGAAGGAGGAGAAGGGGAAGAAGAGGAAGAAGAAGGAGGAGGAGAGGGAGGGGTGGAAGAAGAAAGAGGGGAGGAAGAAGGAGAAGAAAAATAAAGGCTGAGTCAGAATAAAGCAACCACAGCATTGTCAGAGCCCGAGAGAACAAAGAGAGAGAAGCAATAAAACCTCCTATCCACCATGTGCCTTCAAACCAAAATCCCAAAACACGTGGAGGAAACTGAGATGAAAGAGATGGATGACTAGGGGATATATTTACTCCAAATGAAATGACAATAATATGAAGACACCTTTAAAATAGTTATGTTTTAAGATCCTTAAAAAGATAAAGAATAGCACACATAAAAAACAAGGAGAAGAAATTATGAAACAAAATCCATGAAACAAAAGCAGGTGGATATAAAAACTAATTGGAAGGCCCGGGGCAGAAGGGAAATAAAATCATTGAAATAAAAATCATAATGAATAGGATCAACTCTAGACCAGACATACTGGACCAGCTAGTTAAAGAATGGGAGAATAGTATTGAGAAACTCACCCAGAATGCGGCACTAGAGTGAGAAAGAGGTTATCGCAACTCTGAAGGGTCAGATAGAAAACTCGGGGAATAGATGGGGTGACTCCAGCGGGGCTCTGACAGGGATTCCTGAAAAAGAGGAGGTAGGGGCAGAGGAGGCATGTTTGCAGGAGCATGGCTGATAATTTTCTGGACTTCAAGACAGATAAATGTGTACAACTGATGCCGAACGGATTAAGTTTTTTCAATGCCTTATGTGGCCTAGTTCCTTCCCACCTCCCTGAGCTCATCTGCCATTGCTTTCTCCCCTGCTCATGTTGCGGTAGCCAAACCAGCCTCCTCGCTAACCCTTGAACAAAACAAGCCCACGCCCACCTTAGGGCCCCAGTGTTTGCTCTTTCTCTGAAATGCCTTCCTGCAAGATAATCTACATGGCTCGCTCTCTTTGGATTTCTCCTCCAGTGTTACTGTACCTTATCAGTGAGACCTCCCCCGACACAAGCGCATACATATTTGCTCAGGAATGAATGATGGAATGGGAGGGTGAACGAGTACTCTCCCTTCTCGGCCTCGCCACCTCCCTGCCCACATGGACATGGTGCTGGCATGGCGCTGGGCGCACGGCTCTGTGGGCAATTAGTTTAGATAAGTTTCATGCACCGCCCGGTCTGTGTCCTAAAAGCTGGCATCCTCGTGTGCATGTGAATCAATATGTAGTGACAGGTACGTTCAATCTTTTTTCCCTATAGTTTATCACTCTTTATAATAGAATAATTAAATTTTGGAAAGTTGAAAGGGGGCTTAGCAGTCATTAACTTCAGCTTTCACATTTTGCACGTGAAAAATTGAGGCCCAGCAGCTGAGCGGAGCCAGGACTAGAAATCAGACGGTTGACTCCGAGCCCAAGGTCCTTGTTACGGCACTACCGTATTCTGCCATGTAATGCGCACCTTTTTGCCCAAATTTTTGAGGGAAAAATAAGGATGCGCATGGGTAGTACCTGAAATTCCTTGTATCCATTCTTGTGTTTTGTAATTCTTCATTACATAAAATTTCTTGTACCATAATATGTTCAAAAATGCTGAAATTCCTTTATAATACAAAAAACCCCCAAGTATCTATAAATAAATAAAAAATTGAATTATTAAAATGAAAGATTTTTCCCCCCAAAAGCTTGGGCCCCAAACATGGCTGTGCGTTATACATGGCAAAACACAGTACATGTCTTCGTCTTCCTACTTGCATTCAGAGAGAAACTGGGTCAAAGAGAAACCTCTTCCTCCAACAAACACTCTCTTACCCTCTGTGGGCAGATGCGCTGTTTCTGGGTAACAATGGGTTACCCCTACCTGCTTTGGAGGAGTTGAGGCTCCCAGGTGCCACTTCATTTAAAATGTAATTTTGACATATTTTTATTTCTCCAGCTTCTTGTCATTAAGAGCCTATAATTAAAATAATTAGAAGAAGACTCTTGCCTGTTCATCAGTCTCCATTTCAATAAAACATTTTAAAATTCACAGTCCAAAGCTGTTACCTTATTATTTAAGCATGAGTTCCATTATATAAATTGTCACCGCTGCACTGCCAACCAGTTATTTATAGAAAAAAATCTGTTAGCTTTTCCTTGTACACCAATGTCACTCTGTGCTGAAGTGACTGAAGAAATGACAGGAGACGGGAGATGGGTGGGCTTGCACCCCTCCAGCGTCACTGGGCTCTGGAAGGCTTCCAAAAGCCTCTTTTGGATGCAGCGTTCCTCAGGAGGGTAGGGAAGGGAACAGTTCTGCAGCAGCAATAGCATTCATGGCGCTGAATTTCGGGTGTCACGCATACGGATGTATACACTCAGACGCATGTGTGTGGTGCTGCTGTAATTCAGGCAGGCTGCATTCCAGCGACACAGCGAGGCTCGGGATGCTGAGAGCACTGCGAATTTTGCCCCTCTAACAGATTTCTGCGGTAAGGACTCTGTCCTGTATTTACAGAAAGCCTGCACCTGTAGCCTCCCAGAAGCCTCAGGCAAGAGCGTTTCCGGAAGACTCTTCCCTTTGTCTTCCCCACAGAGGTAACCTTGGCATGACCCAGGATGGTCAGGGCCGGAAGGCCACAGACACAGGGTTTAGAACCGAGGCCCCGTGCTTATTGGATGACCTTAACCCCGTGAAATGCATACTTCCCAGGGGCCCTATAAGTGATGAACTTCCTTCCAGAGACACGATTGTTACATAACTACTAAGAATGAAAGCCCATGTTGGAAGAAATGATAATATTTTTAAGAACCAGTAGAAGATAAGCATCTCAACTGGGAATTTACAATAGTTTTTAAAGGTTATATGCCTTTTGCTGGTCCTGGATAAAAAGTTGTATGAGAAGTTTGTGGAGTTGGTAGAAATATCAGGAAAACACGGAACATTTGACATAAGTCCCTATGGCTGGTAGATGCGAAGCTGCGCCCCCACAAACCCCTGTCATCCACTTCCTTCTGTGACCCCCTCCCCTTGACTCGGGCCAGAGTATTGGAAGTGATCTGCCTCCTGGAGTGGCTATGTGGCAAGGAACTGGGAGCAGCCTGTGGGTGGGAGAGGCCCCCAGGAGCGGAGGCCCACAGTCCAACAACTTGAAAGGAACTGAACGTCGCGAACAGCCGAATGTACTTGGAAGGAGATCCTGGCCCGGTCCAGCCCTGGGTGAACCCCCACGCCTGGCCAGCTTGACTGCAGTCTGGTGAGAGACTCGGAAGTCGTGGGTCCAGCTAAGTCGTGCTCAGATTCCTGACTCACAGATGTGTGGGGGATGTTTTAAGTCATTATGTTCATGGTAATTTGTGCAGCAACAGACAATTATTACACTCTTCAGTGCTAAAGAAGGAGAAGTTGCAGAAAATTGAAAAGAGCTTAGGTGGCCCTGACCAGTGTGTCTCAAGGGGTTGAGCATCACCCCTCAAAGCCAAAGGTAGCAGTTCAATTCCCGGTCAGGGCACATGCCTGGGTTGCAGGTTTGGTCCCTGGTATGGGGCGTGTGAGGCAACTGGTCAGTTTTTCTCTCTCACATTGAAGTTTTTCTCTCTCCTCTCTCCTCTCTCTGAAAATAAATAAATTATATATATATATATATATTTTTTTTTTTTTTTCAAAAGAGCTTAGTTAACACAGAGCCGTGGCTCTAAGTGCCTGCTGTGCTGTTTGCTGTCTGTGAGACCTGGGGTTATTCCACGTATCTCATACGAAGATAGCGTTTTCTACCTTGTGGGGCTATGTGCAGGTGTAAACCAGATACGGCATTTGGTAGCTTGCCTGGCAGATAAGAAATGTTTCGTAAGTGCTATTTATCGCCACAGACTTCACCTGCCGGAAGAGTTACAACTTTCACCCAGGGGCCTTTGAGCACGGTATAATTACCGGCCAGGTTGGTTTTGCTAGCTTTTCTGTTTCCTCCAGTCAGGACTTTATGTTTCAGGGGGAAGGAGTGACCTTCCATTCATTCCTGAAAGGGCTTCACTTTCATGGGTGTTATAAACATTCTCTCCTCGGTATGCAGTACACTCATCTAATTCCTTTTTGTCCGGAGAAAAACTAGGGAAATATGGGCGTGATCCTTTTTCAAGTAAGGAAACAGACAACATTCCCGCCGTGACCTGGTGTCTCTCTGATCTCGGCCTTGGTGTGCGGGCCAGCTCGGCACACAGGAGGGACTTAATTAGCTGACCGAGAGTGCTGAGCGGTCAGTCACAAATTTCCAGCAGGCTCCTGCTTTCCTGGTTGGCGTGAACATGTTAGAATTGTGAAATTTTTATTTTCCACTTAAAGGGCGTGAGTAAATGCAATAGTAAGACACTTCAGTCTGTAATGAGAAGGTTTCTTCATCTCTGGGCTGGCTACACCTATCAGTTAAGAAGAAACTATAATTTTGTTTCCGTGCCCTGCCTTTGTGACTCAAAATCAGTGGAGCTTTTATATTTAAAAGTAGTCAGGCTCGGAAAGCCAGGAAAAAGGAGATCTGTTTTGCCGTCATGGTGTGGCTATCTGCTTCCCAGGAAGGCTGAGCCGACCCTTTCTCTAGGAACACAGCCCTTTCCCTCACTGACCAGCGTACAAAGGTGCTCTTTTCCATCCCCCCTCCCTTCGTTCCCAAGCTTGCCTTTCCATTTCTTACAGCAAAGTGACACAAATATATTCTGCCATCACTTTGTGAATGTACTGACTGATTGGAGGACCTGGGTTGGAATCCTAGCTCTGCAGCTAAGATATGTATGACAACCAAGCTCAATAATTTGTTCTTGCTACCTACATATATTAGGGTACACAATCCATTTCAGGAAAAATTATGTTTTAAGGCTTCTCTTTTTCCGTGTGTGCTACGTTTTCCTTGTGTCTGAATGATAAGCTATCTAGCACAATGTTTGGAGGTGTCCGTTCTGTTAAAGTATGTCGTAAGTCAAAAGATTTGCTTATGATTCCTTTTAATGGAGATAATAGCTAACATTTTTTTAATCATCACCCAAGGATTTGTTTGTTGATTTTAGAGACAGAGGAGGGGGGGAGAGAGAGAGACATTGATGTGAGAGAGAAACATCAATTGGCTCCTGCACGCACCCTGAACCGGCAACCTTTTATTTATTTTTTAAAGGTTTTATTTATTTCTTTATAGAGACACAGAAAGGGAGGGAGAAAGAGAGGGAGACAAACATCGATGCGAGCGAGAAACACCGATAGGCTGCTTCTCTCATGCACCCCAACCGCAGGGACTGTGGGGACCGAAACTGCAGCCCAGGCACGTGCTCCGAATGGGAATGGAACCCACAACCTTTTGCTTTGTGGGACGGTGCCCAACCAAGTGAGCCACCCAGCCAGGGCCTGACTCTCTTTTTTAATATATAATCTTTATTATATTTTCCCCCTTACCATTTAGCCCCCTTCAACCCCCCTCCCCCCAGCAGTCACCACACTGCTGTCCATGCGGGGCCTAACTGTTAATGGGGCACTTGCTGTTGTCACGTGATGCACATGCACGATTCATTCGGTCCTCACAGCAACTCCACGATGAGACTGAAGCCCAGAGAGGTGCAATCACTGGCCCAGGGCCATGCAGCTTGATGGCGTGAGGACTCAAACCCAGTGATCTGAACTCAGTGTCTGCACAGCAGCACCTCATGCCAGTGGTCAGTTCTTGGGCGCTAATCCTCTGAGCCAGTAGAGACAAGGAAGTGGGGAGCCAAACGCTTTGCGTGAGATGCAGCTGTGGTTGGTGGTACAGATGTTTTCATGCCTTGGTTCCCCGAGACGGGTGTCCTGACTTTGGGGGGAAGATCCCCACGTGTCGGTGCCTGGCTGGCACATACAATGAGAAAGTACTTGCAGGAAATATCATGTCAGCCTCCCTGACCTCGTAGTCTCACTGAAATCTTCAAAGGCGAGGGAGTTCTTGGTGGCCAGGAATAACTTTAACTCCCATTTATTGTAAATATATTCTTATGTGAAATATATGATCAATTATAAAGGAAACTGTATAAATGGTATTGCCACTGAATACCTTCAATCTCCACTAGCTTCTGAAAAATTGCATAACCCACTTGAGCCATATCATAAATAACAAGCTTTATATAGTTTTATTTTCCTTTGGAATCACTGTGATCCATGAGCCTTCCAAAGCCTATGCCATCCAAAGCATCGGTAATAAATCATAAATATTTATAGCACTTAATCATGAGGCAGCCAAAGAACTAAAGAAGTGTTATATTATTCAGCATCTCATTAAGCACCCAGCATGCTCATAATCCAGTGGTGAGGTCTGTGAATGGTTTCTTTTGTCACCATTGTCTCCCTTCTCATCTATAGGAAAAGGGGATCATTAATGCTTACATATGTTCGCCTCAGCAGTAGCAGGTGTGGACCAAAGTCAATTAGACAGCACCATCCCTGATGCCCTGGAAATGTATAATTTCGTACAGCAACAAAATGCATCCCCCTTGTCATCCCATTACAGAAGAAAGAAGGGAGAGATGGGAGATGGGCTGGGAGATGGGTGAGAAGAGGATAAACAATTACCGAACCTCCTGCGAGCTAGGCAATAATAGTTGGAACATCACATTTACATTATTAATGACTGTATTTCATTCCCATTCCTGTATCCACTTTGTTTTATTATTTCTGAAGGCAAACTAATCTATCAGATGTGTTACTCAGTACACAGGAAGAACTAGCACTAAGACCCATGTAAATATGGGATGGGGCTCCCTTAACAGATAAAATTCTCATCATTGACCGTGTTCGAGCAGAGCTGGCTGCCGCTCTGCCAAGAATTTTGAAGAGGGGATTTCCGATTAGGCAAGATGACCAGGATGATATCTTTGGCAGACAAAGATGCAAACCTCCTTTTCCTTCTCTGCAGTAGAGATTTACAATCTAGAATGTCCACTTTCCCAGACAGGGAAAGATGGGAGTGGCCATGCGATCAGTTCCGGGCAATGGGATGTTAGCAGAAATCTCCATGGGGGGATGGGGGAGGCTTTTGAGAAAAAGTTTGAGAGGAGACAGACTCATCGGAACCCTCCTACACTGCTGGTGGGACCGCACAACAGTTCAGCCACTTGGGAAAATAATTTGGCAGTTACCAAAAGCGAAATCGTAGAGTTACCATATAACACTGTTACAGAGCAATTCCACCCCTGGATCTATACTGAGGAGAATTGAAAACATGTTCACATAAAACTAAAACACAAATATTTGTAGCAGCATTATTCATAACAGCCAAAAAATGGGAACAATTCAAATGTCCTTATAGCCATGTGTTGTATCCAGAGAATGAACTATTTAGCCATCAAAAAGAATACAATACAGATATTTCCATTCAGCGGATAAACCTTGAAAATATTATGCTAAATAAAAGAAAGCAGACACAAAAGGTCATGTATTGTATGGTTGGTTCCATTCGCATTAAATGTCCAGAATACGCACAGAGACACAATGTAGATTGTGGCTGCCCAGGGCTGGGGAAGGGAGGGGGGCATGGGCCGGGATGCTGATCGGTACGGGTTTCTCTTTGGAATGATGGAAATGTTCTAGAATTACATAGTGGTGACGATTGCACAACCTGGTGAATATACTAAAAACCACAGAATTATACACTTCGAAGGGGTGAATTGTACAGTATGTGAATTTTATCTCAACTTAAAAAGAAAAAAGCGACAGACTCAGTGGGGCCCTGCCAGAAGGGCCCTTTGCCGGTTGCCCTCACCCCCCTGCTCTTCCTTCTGGAAGGCGGATGTGAGGTCTGAAGGTCAGCCGCCATGTCGAGACCCTGAAGACCAAGGCCACTTGCCAGGGGGTGGACAGGGGTTGTCAGGACCCGAGAAACCTCATATTTGTTTAATCTGTTGTTTGTCAGGTTTCCTGGCTCTGGTGGCTGAATGCAGTCCCCACTAATATACCTCCCAACTTTAAGCTTTTATGAAAAGCAATTACTGTTGAAATGGAAAAGAATCAAGTTATGAAATGCGGTGCCCAGAGAGATGTAGAAAAATAGTTCTTTAGAAGGTGCAATTTAAAGAAGATTTCCCATTTTATAGAGATATTTAGTGCTCGCGTTGTCACAAGAAGTGGTTTTGAGTTGAAGTTTATGAAGCTGCATTATGACACAGAGTAATGACAAGTGAAATATGTCTTTAAGGTGTCTTTAAGGAAAATACAATGAATGTGAATAATTATCATTATAACTGTTCTATTAAGACAAGTTATGCCGTCAAAGATGAAGAGCCTGTTTTTGGATGGTTTCCAGGATGCCTGAAAGGAAAACTCGCAATGGTGAATCCTTGTTATGTCTCTAGATAAGATTGAAGACGTTTAAAAACTACAATTTGTTCAGTAATAAATAGCCATCATTTGAGTGTGAGAGGAGCCGTTATGAGTGAAGACAGGATAAAATGTGCTGATATGCATAGTCTTCTCTGAGAGATTAGCATGTTCCAGTGCCATTCAAAACCGAGCTTTCCGAAACCCCTGCACATGAATTCACCACCTAGTTCCCCATGTTTTTACGGAATACGCAGGCCTCTGAACATCCCTGTGACCAATTCCCTGCCCTGTCCCAAGGTTAGAAAATTCTGGGGTTCTGAACTTTAAAATCGTTGACAAAATGAACACACTGTACTACTTAGAGTTACTTAAACTGGTGCTAGCAAACGGAACCGAAGTCTGATTCCTGGGCGTGGCCATTCTCAGAGGTCAGTCCTGTGAGAAAAAGGGATTCCTTTATCTGGCACTCATCAGGCATCTTAAACTGACAAAGACTTTGTTAAAAGGCTGAAAAGTTTGCCCTGGGTGGTGTAGCTCAGTGGATTGAGCATGGCTGCAAATC